>VXAB01005229.1:69830-79937 GCA_013399175.1 Odontophorus gujanensis
CCAGGGATGAAGCATCCACAATCTCTCTGGGCAACATATTCCAGCACCTCACCAGTCTCTCAGTGTAAAACTTCCCGCTGATACCTAATGTAAATCTCTCCTTTAGTTTACAACCATTCCTCCTTGTCTTATCACACATACACATGTAAAAAGTTCATTTCCTTCCTGTTTATAATCTGTCCTTAAATACTGAATGGCCATAGTGAAGTCTCCTGCAGCCTTCTTCAGACTGAAGTCCAGCTCCTTCAGCCTGCCCTCATAGGAGAGGCTCTTCAGCCCTCTGGTCATCTTCATGGCCCTCCTCTGGACTCTCTCCAAAAAGCTCCACATCCTCTATGTGATGGGGGTCCCAGACCTGAATGCACTACTACAGAAGGGGACTCACAAGGGCAGAGCAGAGGGGAACAATACCCTTTCAATCCCTCCCTGCTGGCCACTCCTCTTCTGGTACAGCCCAGGGTACTGTTGCCTTCTGGGCTGCAAGTGCACACTATCAGCTCGTAGTAAGTTTTTCATCTACCAGACCTCTATGTCCTTCTCTGAAGGGCTACTCTCAAAGAGTTATTCTCCCAGTCTGTATACATACCTTGGATTACCCTGACTCACTTGCAAAACCTCGCACTTTGCTTTGTTGAACCCATTAGGTTCACATGGTCCCACCTTTCAACATCAACTGTACTGCTCAGCTTGGTGCCATCAGCAATCTTGCTGAGGGTGCAGCTGATCCCACCATAGATGTCATTGATGAAAATGTTAAAGAATACCAGCCCCAAGACAGACACCTGAGGGACACCACTTGTCACCAACCTCCACCTGGACACAGAGCCAGTGACCATGTCTGCAGCCTTCCAACCAATTCTTTATCCCCCAAATAGTCCATCTTTCAAATCCATATATTTCTACTTCAGAGATAAGGATTAGTGAAGGACCACGTCAAAGGTCTTGCACAAGTCCAGGTAGATGACATCGGTTGCCTTCCTTTTGTCCACCAATGCCATTACTCCATCACAGAAGGTCACCAGATTGGCCAAGCATAACCTCCCTTGGTGAAGCTGTGCTGGTTGTCTTGGATCACCTGCTCATGCCTTCTACTTCAGAGATAAGGATTAGTGAAGGACCACGTCAAAGGTCTTGCACAAGTCCAGGTAGATGACATCGGTTGCCTTCCTTTTGTCCACCAATGCCATTACTCCATCACAGAAGGTCACCAGATTGGCCAAGCATAACCTCCCTTGGTGAAGCTGTGCTGGTTGTCTTGGATCACCTGCTCATGCCTCATGTGCTTTAATATGTCTTCCATAAGAATCTGTTCCATGATCTTTCCAGGCACAGAGGTGAAGCTCACCAGCCTGTCGTTCCCCAAATCCTCCTCTTCTTGCAAAAGGCAGTGATGTTTCCCTTTTTCCAGCCACCAGGGACTTTGCCTGACAGCCACGACTTTTCAAACATGCTGCAGAGTGGCTCCACAACCACAACAGTCAGCACCCTTAGGACTTTGGGATGAATGTCATCCAGCTGCATACACTTGTACTTATTAAATCTTGAGAGTCTGACAGGGCAGTTTGCTCCCCCAGTTCCCACCAAGAGGTTCAGGGATGCAAGAAATATGAGAATTCTCGCTGCCAGTGAAAACTGAAACAAATAACTCATTGAGTACTTCATCCTTCTCAATACCTGTTGTAGCCAGTTCTCCCTTCTCATTTATCAGAGTAGGAATGCTCTCTTTGGCCTGCCTCTTCTGATCAATGTAGCTATAAAATCCTTTCTTGTTTGAAGCATCATTCAACATATTCAGTTCCATCTGCGCCTTGGCTTTCCTAATCCCATATCCCCATGTCTGGATAGCATCCCTGTATTCTTCCCAAGTGACACATCCTTGTTTCCACTGTCTGCACTTGCCCTTCTTTCCCTTCAGTTTGACCACCACGTCCTTGCTAAGCCATGGTGGTTTCCTGCTTCCTCTGCCTGATTTCCTGTATTGGGGAACAGAGTGCTCTTGCACTCTAAGAAAGGCATCCTTACAGAGTAGACAGCTTTGCTCCACTCCTTTGTCCCTGCAAACAGTTTCCCTGGGGATCTCATCCAAAAATTTCCTTAAATAGCCTGAAATTTTCTCTCCTCAAATTCAGGCTCCTGACTCCACTCTTTGCTAGATCCACATTCCTCGAGATCACAAACTCAGCCAGGGCACGGTCACCGCAGCCCAGGTTGCCTCCAATCTTAATATCTTTAACAATCTCCTGCACATTAATGAGCACGAGGTCCAGCAGCACTTCACCTCTGGTCGGTCTGTCCAATACCTGAACCGGAAAGTTACCATTGATGGACTGCAGGAGTCTCCCAGATCACTTGCAGCTCACAGTGTTCTTTTCCCAGCAGATATCTGGACAATTGAAATTCACTATGAAGATGAGAGTCTGTGAGTGCGACACTTCTTTCAGCTGAAGCAAGAAAGCCTCCTCAGCAGGCTTCTCTTGATCAGGGGGCCTATAGCAGATCCCAACCACCAACTGTCCTTTATTGGTCCCACCTCTAATCTTAATCCCTAGGCACTTAACCTGATCCTGACTGTTACTCAGAGAGAGCCCCTTGCAGTCTATCCACTTTTTAAACATACATGACAACTCCCTCACCCCTCCAACCTTACCTACCCAGTCTAAAAAAGTTCAAAGCCCTCAATCATAGCATTCCAGTTACGTGAACCATCCCACCATGTTTCTGTGATAGCAATAAGACCGTAGTTTTCAAACTGCACTTCTTGGCTTTCGGATGCATTACCTTCCAAGAGGAGTCCTCCCACAAACATCCAGGGCAAATTTGAGGTTTTCCCCTGCTGCTTCCTAAAGTGACAGTGTTCTCTATCTCCGTCACTCAGCAGTATACACCACTCCCATAGCAGCTCTAGTTTAAAGCCCTGGTGATGAGCCCTGCCAGATTGTTACCTGGTATATTCTTGCCCCTCCTGGTTAGCTGTGTCCCCTCCCATGTCAAAATTCCTGGTTTGTCAAAGGTACGTCAAAGGTTGTGGAACCCATAGCTTCCAGAGTGAAGCTTCCACCCATGCAGCTAGTCTTTCAACTGATCTGTTCTTCTTCTCCCAGACCCGGGTCTCCAACTGGCAGGACTAAGGAGAACACTACCTGCACTCCTGATCCCTACCAAATTTTCCCAAGGGCTGTCTGCCTGAGCTACCACATGATACCAGGCATCAGTCTCTCTCATACAGCTGAATACCAGTGACTTTGAGCAGCTGACCAGGCTGCAGGAGGAAAAGATCATCAAGCTGGGCACACCTGCACACACAAACTATCTGTGCCTCCCTCTTTTGATGCAATGTGCCCTGTTTGTCCATCCTGTTTGCCACCCTCACGAGGGGCTGCTTTTGTATCCATGGGGAGATGACCCCACTGCTCCCAGCCCTGCCCCTGCCACATCAGAAAGCTGCTGCCACAAGGAGGGCTAATGGTCCCTGGCAGCTGCTCTCTGACAGGGGCCCTCACTCACCTGCTGAGGCAATCCCCTGCTTTGGCATGGAATGCATTCACAGCAGAGACAATCACCTCACAGAAAAGTCATCCTTTATAAAGCAAGATCAAGATTTCTTCAGTTTGCACACAATCTGGTGAAGCTGCCTGCCCCTCACCTCTCAAAAAAGATTTCTGTGCTGGTAATATTCAATTGATTACCTGTCTCCAAATCGGCAGGAACCTGTTTTGATATAGAATGGGCAATTTGCTCTATCCTTCTCTGTTCCTATGTTCTCTGGAGGCTCTGGGTTATGCCAGGTCACACCATTCTCCAGCTGTGGAAAAAAAAAATAATTAGAACAAGATTATGAAATGTTTTCTTCTGTTAAACAAAAAGTTTATTAAGAATTCATAACCCAAAGAACTGTAGTAATGATCTGCTCCTCAGTCAACAATTCCATGTGTAATCCACAAGAATAATGGTTATTTTGACAGGTTCTTTGTGTTCAGCTAAGCCTGTTTGCTACTTCACTCCAGTATACACTGAGCAGCACTTTTTACATCTGGTAGATAAAAATACAGGATTACTTACTTGCCTATCTTTGCAACAGCTCAAAGCTCAGAAATGTTATCACTGTCACTTTTTATGCCGTTAGGAAAGGCTAAAATAAAAACAACCTGTCACGGGCCAGAATTAAAGACAATTAAATTCACAGTACTGGAACAAAAAGCCTCCATACTGCTCATCTCAGGCGATCAAATTAAGATTTCTAGAACGTAGATTGGGATAATCAATTTGCAAGCATGGGCTGACTATCAATAAAACACGTTTTAAGAAATGGATATTCATTTTCTTAGCCAAAAGATTCGTGAAACCAACTAGTCAAAAAATTGTCATTTTACATCAAGTGAAAACTCTGTTCATTTAAAAGCAGGATTGGACCCCACCACCAGTTCTACTCATGACTCTCATCCGTAATTTCTTCTCAACAAAACAGCACCATCACTTCAACAACACAGAAGTAACAGAACTCTGAACTGATATCATGCAAAGGCTCTAATACACATTTCTGACTAGTCCCTTGCAGAAACAGCTGTTACCACATCTTCAGTGCTGGGCAGAAAATAGCTCAGAGCATTCTACTCATATTCCAAAATAAAGAGTCAGATTGCCTACCTGAAGAGCCAATTAAATGTGATTCCGAACTGAAGACTACTTCAAAGCAGTCAGTGGCAATCAATGTTCAACGGGTAACTAGGTTAAAACTTTAATTTCAGATTTATGCAGAATTTTAAGCAGAACATGACTATTCATAAGTACTGAATGCTATATCCCTATATGCAGGGATAAAAAGTCACGTTATTTTCTAAGGAAATAGGAAAGACCAAATTCATACTCTCTAAGATTCAATTTCCCTTACTACACGCAGTCAGCTTGAGATGCACGCCATTCCAGGCACCCCAGCTGTCAGCTTCTCCCCAGACTGGTTTTTTCCCTTCAGGATCTGTGCTTTCCTACGCTGCTGAATGGTTTATTTAGAGTCGACCATCTGCTTAAAAACCAAGTTTGTCTTCCAACACGGAAGGACTAACAGCTTTGTTTGGAATTTTAATTCATAAGTACACTGTCACAACTGTTCCAAGTTTTTGATGTTGCTGTTTTTTAAAAATAGAACACACATCAGTATTTCCAGATTCATCTTTGACACACATCCCCTGAACAGGGACGAGCATGCACAACTGCACTGCCATCAACCAGTCAGAAATACGCTTCATTCTATTCCATCCAGTAAATAATTGTTTACAGCTCGTGCAAACCAGTACATATTAAATTTATTACAGCCATTATGTTCTTGAGAGCAGATGGACAACATGCCATGAGGAGAACACGGGATAGCAATTAAATTATTTTTCAGTTCTTTTTTGCAGAAGACAGAGCATACCTGGCTTTCAGCTTGATCCAGCATCTTCTGCACAGCCGCCTATAAATGGTGCAAACACAGGACTAGTGAAAACCCCAAGGACACCCAAAACATCTGTTTTCTTTAGTTAAGAACCTAATTTACAATACCCCCTGGTTATGCACAGTGCATGTCTGATGGGGCTTGCTTGAAAACCATAAGTTTTATTTTTGCTTTGTAGGATTTTGCACTTGAAAAAATTGAAAGACTAAACTTTCATGTAGATGATTTTCTACACTAAACAACTTAAGAATTCTCATTTTCTTTACTGAAGCTATAACTGAACTACTGAACACCTGAATTCACCTTTTCATCTAGGACTCTGTTTAGTTACAGTTGAATTCATAATCATTTAGTGGCACTGCGCTTTCTGACTTAGGATTTTCTATGTAACACAGAAAAACATGCTGTTTAGTAAGCCCCTGTTAAACCTAACTCTGTAACTATGAAGTGTTAAATTCAGAAACCCACTATGCTTTGCTGTACCTAGTCTTTATTTTAAATAGAGTAAAACAATGAGAATATTCTTCTCCTCTAGCTGGGCTAAGCAAAGTAACAGCCATGTTCCAAGACAAACAAGAAATTAGTTCTCACAAATTATACCAAAGACATTTAGACATAACCCATACATGAAAAACACACCGGTGTTGTTCTAATTTGGAAGATAAAAAAGAGGAACAGAAAGTTAGAAAAAAAATGTAATTCAACATGAGGAAAACAAACTAACAAACCCAGAAACTATTTTCCCATCCTAAGTAGCAAAACAAACAAACAAAACCCATCTTTTCAGTCTCTCAGTAAGTCAAAATTTGAACAAACTCCTATCTGAAGAGACAGGCCAAATCAATTTACTAATGCATTTTGACAGCGGAAATTATCTCCACTCTTGCTCAACACTCACAGTTTCCCTCTGGGCGATTGTCAGTGCCCTCTTTGAGCCAACATAACACACTAGACCAGTAAAATAGTAATCCAGAAAGAAAAGAAATTATAAAAAAAGTAATAATAATAATAAAAGGTTTCCAACTAGTTCAGAAAACTTAGGCCACTAAAGACTTAGGCACAATAAAAGGGAAGGAACAAAACCTTGCTGTTACCATGACAAAGTTCTAAGAGAACTATATCTCAACCTTCAATAAAGGATGAGACCATCATTTTCTCTCCTTACTCTGCAAGGAAAGGAAAGGACATGTAACACAAGAGAAAGACAGAGGGGAGATACAACACTCTTCTTTTTCCTTCAACATGGATACATTATGTAGCCAGTGAAACAATCAACTATTAAATGCAGGAGACAATACCATTTCTTCATGTCTATTCCCCAATTGTGGTTACCAGATACAGCATCAAGACAGTAGTGCTGAACTTGAATCTTTTCCTAACGTGGAGAAGCTGATATGCCACAGTTGCAATCACCCTTTACTGGCGATAGGCCAGTCCTCATTTTTTATTTCTCTACAAGGCATCTTACATCCAGGTTATTCAACTTCTGAAACTTGAAAGAGAACGTATACTTAAAAGAAATGTTTTAAATTACTAGCATGTTCAGCAGAACTTTTTTGTTCATTCAAGGAACTCTGAAAAAAAAGATACGTCTTGTTGGATGAGTCAGGTAAAGAAGAGTTGTAACAGATCTTTGGATTAAGAACTCTGTTAAGGAACAGCAGCATTATAACTATATCCTCACTGGGAATTTTCTTCACCAATATGTTCAACTGGGATATTAAATAAGGACAGTCTTCACAGTGAAATGTACTCTGGCAAGTACCAAAAAGTGCATTCACCGCATGCCTCCATATTTACCTGATGTAAAAAAGTACACAAGGGATACATTAGAATCATTTATCCTTCTAGGTAAATGGAGTTACTACATCTTCTTCAACGGTGAAGTATAATTTGAGCAACTTAGAACGGACAGAAGTAAGTAATAGGTTCATGCACTCATAGTTAGAATAAAATCCCTTTTCAACATGCATAGACTGGTGAATTAGATAATGTGAGAGGATATGTAGTACGTTTATCCTCCCACTGCCAGGAATCACCTCTCTTTCTCTCTTCTCCTGCTGCTTCTGCTGTGCCACTTCTCTCTCTTTTCTTTGCTGCTCTTCCCATTCTTCTTTGATCTTTCTCTTTATGATAAAAAGAAAATTAAACAGTTTTTTAAGGAAGCAAATAATTACTTCATAATCACTAAAATGAAATTCAAAACTATCATGCTGTATTTTAACTCCGTGACCATTATCATTCAGCCATAAGACACTATATCCCTTAATAAAAAGCAATTATATGTTTCAGTGTGTTTTTAATTCTGCTCTTCTAGAAAGAAATAAAGAAGAGAGTACATTTTTTAGGCATATCGACACCAACAAAAGTTGGTACATTACAGCACCAGATTTATTATTACCAGATTTATTATTAGGAGTACCTTATTACCAGATACAACCATAACACTAAGTTTATATATCACCTCTTCTTCCTCTTGACGTTTTCTTGCAGCCTCTTCTTTTTCTTTCTTAAGCCTGAACTCTTCTTGAGCCTTTTCTTCTCTCAGCAACCACTGCTCATGCAGTTTTTGTCTACCAATGAAACCAGATACCTCTCAGACAAATTTTGATTGTCCACAACAGATGCAATCGTGCATACAATTGAAATCTGCTATTTCAGCATTATCTTACAGTTTATCTAATATTCTGTAAAACAGAAAATTCTGTGGGAATCATTCACACTCTAGAAAACTCCTGTGAAATGTGGAATATAGATTGAGGATTCTGTATCATACAGAGAATATATTAATACTTTTCAAAGCATCAACACATATTTGACGTATGTTAGTTTCTAGCTTTCTCACCTTTCTGCCTCAAGCTTTTTTTCCTCTTCTTCATCTTCCTCCTCTTCAAGCTCCTCCTCTTCTTCCTCAGACACTGATTCATCTTTTTCTGCAGCTTCTGAGAAAAGCCAAAGAAAAATATACATCCAAGTAAGTGGATCTTACAGTCACCAAATGTATGCAAAGTTATATCCTTTATTATAAAAAAAAAACACTACTAGTTCCACTATAAATACAAAATTCTTTGCACTTACCCGAGTCTCTCAGTTTGGCAAGTGCCTGCCGCTTTTTTTTCCGCTTTTCTTTCTTCAAAATGGCTCTGTATTTCTGATGGCTGAAGATGAGAAATTATGCATGCTACCACAGACTAACAAAGAACTTTTAGTGTCATATATGTGCTCAATTACATCATCAGCGTTTTAAAACCCCACACATCACAAAATAAACTCGTTTTTATATTAAACATAACTCCATAGAAATATCTGACATGGCAAAAAAATCTGCAACTACGCTCTTAGAGCTGCATGTTGCCAGCAATAATGACAGCACTTGGACTCAACACAGGAACTTCTTGTTGAGCTCTGCAGCACTCATCATCATCGGCTCCATAAAAGTTCCCCTGGATACTGAATCTTGGCCTTCAGATAAGATCTGGCAGAAAAAAATAGGCGTATCTGACTTTGTAGTTCTGGCATGTCTTCCAGTAAATGTCAGTTTTTTGCTCTTTTTACATGGTACGAAATTCCAGATTTTTGCCTTTCTACCTGCATATTCTCTACAAACAGCATTTTTAATGCAAAAGATACCACAAGCACACATAACAGCTGCTAGAAATCATATAATCACAGAACGGTTTGGGTTGGAAAGGATCTTTAAGATCATGTAGTTCCAACCCCCTGCTATAGGCAGGGACGCCTCCCTCTAAACCAAGTTGCTCAAAGCCCTGTCCAGCCCAGCCAAGCTCCATACAGCCAGACCATATAATTCTCAGACTCCCTTTTCCACTACAGGATCTTGGCCACACTCATACATAGCCTGTCAGTTTGCCTAACAACTTTGTGTGGCTGTGAAGAAGCAGCACCTCATTTTCATTGTGCTCAGTATCACTTCACGTATCTAAAAATCTTCTCATAACATCCCTTCTCTGTCCCTTTTCTTTCTAGTTTCTTTCCTTCTAGTCAGCTGACAATGGAAGAATGGGAGGGATGATCTTCAACTCTTCCCACCGCCATGCCAAGTACTGACAGCAGACCAAAAGCCTGACATTTCAGATCATGTCATTAAAAAAAATACCTATGTGTCTAACTCAGATCCAAAGACTCACCCTTCTGCTCATGGTTTTTTCAACTTCACCACCTGCACGACATTGCATGCCACTCATAGCAGTGTGGTGGTTATCCAGGAAGCTGAGTGCCTGATGGATGCCTCACTACATGCTCAGCCTTCTGCCTTGGCTCCACAAGCCCAGTATCTCCCTTAATGCCCACCACCAGGAAGCATCTCATCCTCTTAAGCCGATGTCTGATAAATAAACACATCTCCTGCCAAGCTCTCAGGCTTTCTCAGCTGCCACTGATGCGCCAGCATTATAGGAAAGAGCAGCTCCACGCTGCTAATGCACAGCCGCACCGCAGTTTGCAAGCTCACCACTGAGCACCAGAAGAAGCCACTCAGCCTAAGCAGCACTGCCAGGCGAGGCCAACGCAGCACACACCAAGCTCAGGCGCTCACCATACCACCGAGCCTCCCGTCCCCGGCGAACAGGCGGGCGGGGCACGGACAGCAACCCAACCACCACCTGCCGCCACCCCCTCCTGGTTCCGGCCCCAGCCCCACCCCCACCCGGCGGCGC
>VXAB01005229.1:81053-103350 GCA_013399175.1 Odontophorus gujanensis
CCTCTCGGTCCGCGCCGCCGGTTCACCCGCAGCGCGCGGCGGCAGCGGCGGCGGGGCGGCCATGGCGGCACGTAGCTGCGCCACTCCCAGGCCCGGCCGAGAGGCGGCCTCGACACGGCCTACCGCGCAGCCGGGCGGCCTCCGCTGGAATTGGGCCTCGGCCCTCCACAGGCATCCCCGAGCTCTTCCCCTTCCTCCTGGAGGCGATGGGGAGGCCCGGCGCGGGCCTCAACCCCGTCCTCACCTCAGCTTCCCCAGAGGGGACTCGGGCAGCAACATGGGCGCCGCCATCTTGCGTTACCGACGGGATGTCACGTGACCCCGCGGCGGAAGGGCGCAAAATCCCTTCCGGTACCCGAGCGGCGGCGGATGAGGAGTGCTCGGTGCTCGGCAGTGGCGGTTGAGCACAGGGACCATGGATAGCGAACAGGGGCCGTGCCCGGTGCCCTGTTCTACGGCTCAACCATACGTTGGTGAAGAACCTTATCCTGATAGCCAGCTTGACTCAATCTCACCTTCAACTGGTCTGCCTCTTGTATTTGGAGAGCTGCTTTCCAGCAGCCTCTCTGCTCCTGGCCCGGATATCAATTACGATGCACAGACAGTCACAGATAAGGTGGGCCAAAACATTCAAGTTACCTGCAGTCAGGTCTTTGGTGGCAAACATTACAGCATTCAGAGGCAACATTTTATTTGCTCATGCTCTGCATAACCATTAATAATGTATATTGTTGATTAATACTTAAATTATTGTCGTAGACCACAATACAGGAGGTTTCTTTGTATATCCTATATTGCATAGACAATAATTGCATAGACAAAAGTTTACCTGCTTTGGCAGGGGGTTGCACTCGATGATCTCTAGAGGTCCCTTCCAACCCCTACAATTCTGTGATTCTGGGCCAATCCAAGCTGCTGACAGTGAAGCATACCAATACAGACTAATTGTGCTCTTCGTGAACAGCATAATGAGTATCTTATTATTTATTCTGAAGCACGAAGCAATTGTGACTATTATCGTCAGCAGCTTTGTTTGCCTGTTGATCAAGGAATATACAGACCATGACCTTTCTAGTGGGTACTTCACCATGTTTCAGACTGTAGATTGCCTTTTAAAATGGAGTTGACAATGCTATTACTTTTACTGTTTACTTCTGCAGAATCTACATATAAAATAACACATAATTTGCAGCTTTAGATACAGAAGATGGCAGTATTGTGCATTTTAGAACTGATGAAGCATACACATCCATGAACGTTTTGAAAAAACACAAATATTTCAAAAAATCACATTTTGTTTAGGAGTTACAACTACAACTCTTCATCATCCTTTTAATAGAGTAAGTACCGTAACAACTTTTCTTTAAACATCTTCTATAACAGACCTTCATAATGATTCTGGATAAAGCTGTCATCCTTTTGAAACTGGAATAAAATAATTTCATTTTTTTCTCCATTTTGTTTGTTCTCATGAATTTATAGATGTAAAACCACTCGCTATTCAAAAACAGGTGCAGAGTTCCATGTGACTGTATTAATCCAGTGCTGTGAAAGTGTTTTTGTCAGAAAGAAACAAATACAGCCATTTCAGGTTGGATGGATCCATTTATTTACCAAAAACAACGTAGATTTTTGGTCAGTAATTGTTAGCTCTTATACTGGGGTTGTAGAACAGACCCCTCTTCACATGTAGTTTGTTTTTGTGGAAAAGAATGTTCACAGAACTCTCTCTCCCACGTTTCCCAAAGAAAAATATGCCCACACTGTGTGGTTATATAGACTCATAGAATCATGGAATCTTTTGAACTGAAAGGGACATTAAAAGGCCATCTAGTCCAACTGCCCTGCAGTGAACAGGGGCACCTACAGCTCCATCAGGGTGCTCAGAGCCCCATCCAGCCTGACTTTGAGTGTCTTCAGGGATGGGGTTTCTACCACCTCTCTGGACATCCTGTTCCAGTGCCTCACCATCCTTATTGTAAAAAAACTTATTTATGCTCAATCTAAATCTTCCCTCTTTTAGTTTGGAACTGTTTCCCCTTGTTCCATCACAACAGACCCTGCTGAAGAGTCTGTCCCCTTCTTTCTTACAGCCCCTCTTTAGATACTGGAGAAAAGCTCTCAGGTCTTCTTGGAGCCTTCTCTTCTCCAGACTGCACAACCCCAGAACTCTCAACCTGTGCTCATAGAGAAGGTGTGCCATCTCTTTGATCATTTTTGTATATATTTATGCTCCATCATGAGAAGGTAGAAGTACCCTGATTATACTTCATGGAGTGGGAAAAGATTTCTCATACAGCCTCAAATTAAATACCACATTCACTTTATATAGATTCCCCCTTTAGTCTTCTCCAGGCTGAACAATTCACCTTTCCATCTGTCCACCTTTCCCATCCTTCCCCATTGCACTGGAAGCAGCTTATTCCCAGTGCTAGCCCTACTGTGGGTGATCCTCAGTGTTTTTCACTGCAAAGTGCATGTCTTACGGCAATGTTTGAAAAATCTAGAGAGCAAAGCCTTCCCATGCCTGCTGCCTAATGGCTACACTACCTTCTCAAGGGGTAAATGTTTTCTAGATACTCTCTACCTCTGTGAGCACTGATAAAAACTCTGTAAACACTGTAAAATATTGTAAACTACCTTTCCAATATTATAGTGATGACAGTGATTATGGGCCCTATTCCACTCTCAATTCCCCCAGAATTTAACAAAAAACTCCCATTTAATGAGATTTAGGCTGCACATATAAAAGCCAGCACTGATCTTTTATGCTGCTGAGATTCCTATAGATGCTCATCTCACCAGCTTCTGAAATCTTCAGCAGATGCACAGCATTGCACTCAAAGAACTGCAAAGCTCTTGTACAACCAGACCTGCATTTCTCTAGGTAGATTTCCATGAGTGACTAATGCTGACAGTAGCACATTGACTCTTTCCTCGTAAGAGTTGAACACAACTATTTAAGACTAAAGATTAACTTCCTCAGAGTTTAAAACTGTTAATTTGTCAAATTTGAAAACTGAGGCTAAGTTTGGCCATAGCTGTTAATTAACTTATATGATGGCTATCAATATTTTACTTTCCTGGGACTTTTCCATTTTGAAGACATTGAAAGAAGCAGAAAAGTACATTGCTAATCAGATTGAGAGGACGGAGGGTTTTGTTTTACCAAGTCAGATAGTCCTTGAAGTTTCAGTCCTTTCTTCATTTGTTTAGGAACCCAAATTACAGTACACTGTTAAGTATACACATACAGACTACACATGAACTTCTGGAGGTCACAAGCACTGAAAAAAAAAAAAAAAAGATACTGCTATTTTCAGCCAGGCACGCAAATTTGCTGAGTACAAGAAGAGAAATAGTTCTTTGCAGTAGTTCAACGATACTTCTAAATTGGTGATTGTGCATAGGATTCTAGGAATAATTGCTTTAAGTTGTGCCAGGTGAGGATTAGGTTGGATATTAGGAAAAAAAGTTTCTCAGAAAGAACAGTGAGGCAGTGGCACAGACTGCACAGGGAGGTGGTGGAGTCACTATCCTTGGAAGTGTTCAAGAACCGTGTGGATGTGGCACTGAGGGATATGGTCAGTGGGAATGGGGTGATGGGTTGGTGGCTGGACTAGATGATCTTAGTGGACTTTTCCAGCCTTAATTATTCTATGATTCTCCATGGCTGTTGCCTGTGACTCGCTAATAGATTGGAAAAACAAAGTTATTTTTAAAAGAGAAGCTATTGAAAGTCAAGAACTTCAAAATAGTGAGTTGAAAAGCATGTAGATTGTCATTTGTTGAAGCAAACTGGTGTCTTACTGATCAACCAGTTGCAAACAAATTCAGGCATGCTCAAGTAGTGCTACATGTGGATGAAAAGAGGCTGGGCAGAATGTTATGCATGCATGTAGGATTGTAAGTGAAAACAAGAGCATTAACTCTTTAATTCTCATGCACTATATGATGTTACTATGTGGAATACCAATACCAAAAATCATAAAACCATGACAAGTGGCAAAACATATGTCTTCTATATTGTGCTAATATACTCTATTTGTAATCTGAAAAGTTACAGTGTTTTTTATGGCAGTGTTAAATGGGCAGGCAGTTGGGTGCCTTTGGCACACATCCAGGTTGCTACTCACTTACCAATTGCTCCGTGAGCTCTGAGCTGGGGTGTTTATCACATTGCTCCTTCCCCTGATCCCTCCCCTCACCACCTGGAAAATCATCCATCTTGCTATATCTTGTTACAAACCAGTGAAATCCACCATCCTGGAAGTCAGCAGCCATGGCCAGGGAATCCAGCTGTACACTCCAAGGCTGTTCCTGCTGAGTGCTTTGTGCCCAGTATGTACTTTGACACTGGCTCCATGTGTTTATAAGGACTGATTTCCAGTGGGGAGAGGTGATGACGCATCCCTACTGCAATCATTTTCATTTGCTCGTGGGAAAACAGTACTTTGCTTTTCCTCTGTTTTCCCATGTACCATGTTCCCCAGAGGTACAATGGAGTTCAAACGCTCTTTATTGAAGCAATGAATTTAGCATGGGAATGATAATGCTCGCCGTGTTTTTAGCTTACAAATTCCACAGAAAACTGATAGTCTTTCCCACGTCATCTGTACGTTTTTTAGTGGTCTCCATTAGTTGCATGCTAATTTGAGCCATCATTAAAAATGAGTATGTCACTTTTTTGTTTTCATAGACATTGATTGCCTATCCAAGCAGATAACAAATCCAATAGTTTTGTACTCCGAGCTCGTTGTCTAGAGTGAGTAAACAGCCAGCCAGGAATCACTTTGATTTAATGACTTTTAAAAATGGGTTATCAGTTCCTTTAACAGTGACTTCTAAAAATAAGATTAAAGTAGTGAAACAGTAAATTCTCAATTACCTGAAAGTCCAAGTACCTTGCGTAGTAAATACTCATTATTGTTTTCCATAAATTCAGTCACACTGTTACATAAAATGTTCTCACCAGTAGTGATTCTTGTGAAGGTCTTCGGGTTTGCAGTCTCAAGACACACTTCTCAGTGCTAAAGGGCTGACTGAAAGTAATTTTAAAGAAATCTTCAATTTAGGAAGTAGCCATTAATCAGAATGGCTACAAGGGGGAAGTAAAGCAGCGGAGTGGAATTAAACAATCCTGACCTGCTGCCTGAATAGCAAAGGCCATTCAAGTATTTGTGAGACATTTCAGTTGCTGAATTCTTTCTTAGCCGCATGTATTTCTTTGTCTTTGAAAATGTATGGTTAAAAATGTAATATACATCATTAATATATTGCCATGCATATGTGAAAGTACATATACACAGCATACTGAATAAACAAAACTAAAATATATCTTTATGAACTACGCATACCTGCTTCCCTATGCAGTCCTTCTGTTGCCCACTCTCATATTCCAGTTGTTACTGTTGCGATCCTCCAACAGGAAGAAAGCAATTCTCTGTATTTATAACTGATTTTAGCTCAGAGTGATGTCTCAGAAGCTCATTTTGTCGGTACAGCATGGGGGCAACTGAACCATGTGTGCTGTGGGTAGTGTGTGCTGTCTGCTACCAGAGCTGCAGGCTGGTCTGGTGCTGGGTGGCTCAGATGTTCAGGGTGCATGTGCCTGGGGAGAAAATAGGAACATAACACTGTGTAATGCTTTGCATTATTCCAAAATGGGAGAAGGAGAGTTAAAAACCTATTACAGCCTTTTTTGTTTTGTTTTGTTTTTTTACTACAGAAGAAGGTAGTAAGTAATGAACAGAAGACATTTGTTTCTAGTGCCTGTTTATCTAAAATAACAGGGGTTAATTATTAAACCGTTTGCTTGGTTGCTTACTTGTGCTGCTGATGCTTTAATCCTGGGTCACAGAAAGTTTAAGAGTGCTTTACACTGGAGACTGACTTCTTTTAGCCTCAACTTTTCCACACTGGAAGGATGTTAGGAGTTTTGCTGCTTGCTTTCTCTGTAGTTTCTGTTGCTTCTGCTGAGCTCTGCAAGCCAGGTAAGTTTTGGAGCTGCTGATTCCAACCCCTCCTTGAAGGAAATTTAGCTATGAGTGTATCCCTGCATAGCGGTCAGCTTCTTATGTTTTTATTCTAGCTGGTTGCCTCAAGTTTGAATATGGCAACTCTGAGCATTCACTTCTCTGAGTTTGCAAATTAAGTGCAGATGTTGATCTTACCTATTCTAATGAGGTCATGGTAAACCTGACTGAAAATCTGTAGGGCTGCTGCATGTTTTCATGCCTGTGGCTTCTGGTTCTCCTAACCAGTTAACCTGCTAGGGCAGCTTTAGAAGCTGTGGTTAGTAAAAAAATTAGAGAAGTAAATGATTTAAAATCCCCTATCTCGTCTGACTATAAATATGTTTACCTTTTTTCTCTTTGTGCCAGATGCACAGAATGCTTTCAAAGTACGGCTTAGCATCAAAACAGCTTTGGGAGATAATGCAGTAAGTAAAGTATCTTGGACATTTTATTCCTAACTAAATATCTGTCAAAATAGAAACTAATATACACTGTACATTTTCTGAAGGCAGCACAAGCAATTTGTTCTGAAGTATTAATTGTAATAGCTTCTCAAGTCATGACATTTCACTAGCCTGCTCCTTAAAATGACATCCTTTATTAGAGTGTAAAGCTTGTCTTTTCTTAAGAAAAGGTAATTTTTCATCCAAGTCCTTTTTTTTTTTGTCCACACTCCTGGAAAAACAGTAAAGATGCTGCACTTCGTGCATGAGATACACTGCATAAATCGAAGTCTGTATTTTGGGAAAACCATTTCTGCTTGAGGGTGCTAGTTGTAATGTCAAGTGTGCCTGAGAAGATAAGCTGGAAAAGATTGTTAGGTCTTTATGAAATGGGATTTTATGTCAGGCTCTCAGGCAAGCATGATCTGTAGAGATCATTCAAGCATATCTGATCAATTCCCCACTAATGTAGGTTTCGGATAGTGCCCTTTCTTCTCTGCCTGTGGTGCACAGGTTAGTCTCACGAGGACTGAATTGCTTTGTCTTAATTGGAGTCCTTTCACTTAATGTAGAAGTGCTGGGATGAGTAATAGGGGGCTGTAATACACAAGAGTTTTGGAAATTAGGTGGCCAAATGGTTTTTCATGTTCTAAAGCGCTATGACATACAGAAGAACGTGGTATTTCATTTGCAGTTTTGAATGCTTGCCGCAAATCTGCAGTGTGTTACAGGGCTATGCATAAAATTAGATATGAAATATCTTGGACAGCCATATGCACTGGAAGTCTAGAGCTTGGTTATTAGTAGTCCTGGAAACTAAAATGATATAGATTAGGTGTTAGAAGAGACTGGGACTATGAGAATCTCCCTCTGACCTCAGAAGCCATTCTAAAACTACCTTGAAATACTAGATAATTTAAACTAACATTAGCAGGGACCTAATTCCACTGGGAACTTCATAAACCAGATAAATTTAGAAGAAATAATCAAGATACATAATAAAGTATTTGTCTATGGAAATTGATCTTAAAGTCAATCCTCTGGGGCAAGAGATTTTAATTAAAAAAGTGTGCAAGCCTGCATTGTTTAAAGATTTATTAAAATAGTGTATTCCTGTGGCTGAAAATGTCAAAATCGTTAATGAACTTCTTACAATAACTGCTATTTTTTTTTTTTAATCTTGGTTCAAAACCTTAGGAAATAATAAAAACAGTTGTTCCCAGCAGTGCTATTTTTTAGTGTTTATTTTTAGTTCTTCAACTATAGCAAAATAAGGGAGATATGTTTGATCATTTATAATCTTTCTGTTTTTCATCACAAAAAGGGTATGATAGAAATAATTAATTGTAAAGGTACTTTATATTACAGGAAAAGAATCAATAACTGTGGAGCCTTTTATTGTTTTTTTTTTTTTTTGTTAGATAGACAATAGTTTATTTCATTTAATAAAATATACATAAGACCTGAGAATGAGACAATCTAAAACTTAAACAACATTTTATAACAATGTGTTGGATGAGGTATGATGCCATACAAAATTATCCACAGATTCTGAAGAATTTATTAACTAGCTAATAGCTAATATATCCTTTTCATAGCCATCACAGTCTTGTTTGCAAATGACTGAAACTGAAAACTAAAACTGCTATCAATCTGAAATCCATTTTGATCTAAGAATTTGGTAAACTTTGCATTTTTATTTTTATTTTTAGCAAATAAAAGGGTACATAAATCTGTCATAGTATCACAACAAGAGAGAACCAGCTTGGGATACCTTGGTATGATGCTCTGCTATTTAATTGTTTCATTCATCTACAAGTCACTTCAAGCTAGATAATAGATTGAACAGAAGACTTGATACCATGAGCATTTCACTGCAGGACTGGCAGGATAACTGTGGTTCAGGAGTGCAGGCAATAGGTTAGTATAGTTTTCCATGTGATTAAATGCACAGCATGCATTTTATGTGATCCTTATATAGACAGACATCATTTTTTTCATTTGTGCACAAGATGAGCTGTACTTTTAGGCAGGGAGTGCCAGTTTTGGTGTATTAATATTGTTCTTGGCACAGTGGAATGGAAATGACAGCTAAAATACAGTAAATATCTAGCTGTTTTCATGTGTCTTGGTAGTAAATGGGTGTACACAGCAGAGACATTGCTTGCTATGCAGTGGGAGTAAATCTAAACAGAAGGAAGTTGATTTATGGGACTGTGTCTCTGAGGATGGTATTAAATTTACTAGCAGCTTTTACAGTGGCTGCTAGTCACTGGTAGCATTAACAGTAGATGGTTAATTCAAAAGGGCCAAAGACAACACAGTGAGCACAAGTGATGTGTGATGCATTTCTCTTGTATACATGCAGTGCACTAAACATAAACGTACCAAGTACATAGACTTGATAGTGCTGCATTGCATTTGAGACCATGTAAATATGAAAGGGAGTGTGCTTCATCACTGTCCATCATCCATTTGTTTAAATACAGATGCATTTAAAATTATGGTAAATAGTTTTATGGCTCTTATCTATATCTCTTCCTCTACTACATTGTCTCTTTTTCTTTTAACACTATTGCTGACATTACTGCCATGTTTTCATTAGTGACGTGGGATCAAAATACAAGCTTTTAAATATTTTTATTCTAACTGTCCCTCTTTTGCTTTCATTTTAAGCTACCAGACTGGCACACATCAAAATGTAATTACCTCTCTTCCTTCACAAGACAGGAGTGGTGAGTCAGAACCATGATTCCCAGAAGTGCCTATGGAGTTTAATGCTAGTTGTCTATTGCTCAGCTCTGTGGTCCCTGTCTGATTGTATCTCTACCTATTTCACCTTTCATCATCTGATTAGGGATGATAAATATGATCGGCGTGACTTTTTGCACTTTAAATAGCTACCTGCTTCCCTATTCAGGTTCCCAGTCCACAGAATGTCAGAGCAAAATGTGTTATGGTCTCTGGAAGTGGGATCCCTCCTTCTTTCTCCAGGAAGGCTGCAGCAGCTCCATACATCCAAAATCAGAATTTAAAAAGCAGAATTAAGATCTGGCATTTGTGTTTGGTTAGTCTACTCCTGTTTTTTGAGTGTGTTATGAAGTATAAAAAAGCAGTCCCAGGTTGTCAGCAGGGTTAAGTATACACAATGTTGGGTTTCAGGTTTGGATGATTACAGTGCAGATTTTTTTTAATGCTGAAAGTTAAAGATTAGATTTGTGTTCTGACTGACTGAAGAAACCTGCATCGAACCTCCACTAATATCATTCCAAGAAACTATTAATCTTTGTAATCCGCTGAAAAGGGGAAATTCAATCAGTACGTCATGGTCATGGCTCTTGTTATAAAAATGTGATAGGTGAAGTTTTTCCTGGTCATTCGAATTGCGTAGGGGAATGAAAGCCCAGGGGATCCTAGCGAAGCTTTCTCAGAAACATGAAATGATGGCAACATGATTTTTCATCGAGACAACAGAGAAGAGTTTTGGAAGCCTGTATTTTACTTGTTACTGAAGGAGAAAGGATGCTATTTTCTTTCTTTTGCCTCAAATTTGATGTAATTCATAGTTGAGTCTGTCTTCATATTGTAAGAACAGCGCACAGCAATAAGTTCATAGTCTTTTTTTTCCTTCTGTGCTCACATCCATCTCCCAGAATCTGCCTGCAACATTGTCTTTTTTATTTAATGGCAGAACTAAATGGCCTTCAAGAATAGATCTAAACATTCAGTGCAGCTCATCAGCAAAAGAGGCAAAGCCAGGGGTGCAATTATGTTGGTAGAATTCTGGTAAAAAGTCTGGTCTTTGATGTGAGAAGTTTTACTTCTCCAGTTTGGCAAGTTCATTCATTTTTTGGAAAAGTTCTTTTCACTTTGTATTGCATTTTACAACAAACATTAGAAAATGTTGCTTCTGCACACTGAATACTAGATAGGATTTTTTTTTTTCATAGAATAACCAGTGAATTTATTAATTTTCTTGATCTCTATGGCATTTCAAGTTCAGCGACTCTTTTCCCCATCTGTCCTGCCGGCTCTGGATCTGAAACTGATGATTTTCCATCTTCCTTTGCAGTATACCTGGGATGCAAATGAAGAGTACCTCTTCAAAGCAATGATGGCTTTTGCGATGAGAAGATACTCCAGCAAGAGTACAACTCAGTAAGCATCTACTCTGATTTGCATTATAGCTATTAATGCTGCACATAGCAGACCATCCTTGGCTGTACTGAGGTGTAGAAATCATTATTTACAGCTTCTAAAAGCTGAATGTGCCAGTGTATTTCCTCAACACTCAGTTATGTGTTAATTTTTGCACTTTCTATCTTAAGCAGTGTTCAGTCTTTGGACCAATATCCCTACTGCTGCTCTCAGTGGGGCTGTGGCAATTTACTCTGTCAGAATCTGGCTTTAAGACATGATACCTTCTGGAAACCATACTGAGAGGAGGAAAAAGGGTCCATCAGCAAGACTGAGCAGTGCAGTACAGATCCTTGAATAAGCAGCTTTGGTGCACATTTACTTGGCGTTCAGCAGTGTGCTGAGGATGAGCTGACCCAGAGGGCTGGAAGGTGGATAGCTGTCCTGGTGCTGAGTTCTGCTAAGGGAGATCCATCTCTAATATTACAGTGGCTGAGTTACCTAACATCAGGACGTTTCATATGTTGCAGTTCAGACATAGATCAGCCATTAATTGGTTTTGGGATTAAACCTACCCTAAGGCATTGAATATTCTTCTCAGGCTTCTGATCATTGCAACTTACAAAATTAGATGCCAGATCAGCAGACCATTTAGCAGGATGTTTCTTCAGTATGTTTTCCCTTTCTTAAACAAGAAACCTCATGAGAGTATTCCTAGAGGCTTATTATTTTTTCATTGTTTTTCAATCTTAAAGGAAAGATTTATGGCTCTGGTAGGTTAATGAGGATAAGGTTTTCAATTTACTCTCTGAAAAAATTGCTTCAGGCCATCACTGCATCAGATGAAGCATATTGCATATTTGCAAAGACATTAGTTATTTCTAGTCATATGATGATTACTGTGGCTGCTGCATTTTCTCTTAAATAGAAAATACTCTCCCTGCTCCATGTCACAGAAGTGTTTGGTTTTTGCTGTTTTATTTGTATTCCTTGGAAGGTGTCTGGAGCAAGGAGCCATTAGATCAAAATTAACAAAAATAGTCAAGTATGTTCCCACTGCACACCTGCAAAAGGAATTCAAGATACCAGCTAATTAAAAGTGATCATGCAGAGGTTTTGGCTTTTTTTCAAGGTTTTCAGGAGTGTTTTCATTCAATCTCTGATCCATAAAAGCTTGTTTCTCTATATTCATTTTAGGCTCAGGTCCCCCTTCTATAATTATTATTCTGTTCCTCCTCCTTCAAAGCTATGATGCTTTTCCATGGCAAAATCCTGTGTCAGATGCCGCTGAACTTTACCCTCTTCAAGTATTACAGCTGTCTGCAGAGTCAACTAATTTTAAAAAGTTTGGTGTAGGAATGGGAAAAAGTCAAATGACAGGAGTTAAAATTTTAATGGATGTTTTATTTATCTGTCCTGGGAAGTCACAACACTTATGCCCACTTAGCTCCTCTCAAGACAAATTTTCCTATGGACAACTATGATAATGGCAGTCTTACTCTGGTTTGGAGGTAAGCTTGCATGCATCAACAATTTCCTGCTGCTAAATTTTTCACAGAAGAAGTTAGTACAGTATTTGCAACAAGTTAGGTATGGGCTTCTTTTCCTGCTTCTAACACAGTACAGGACTTCTTCAAGGGATATAGTTTGCCAGGGTGTTTCTCGAAGGTAAAGCTGATAGCTTTTCTGGGACTTCTAGATACCCTCAGGGTCATGTGTAGACAGCTAAAGTACTGCTATGCTGCTCTGGTATCTTCTAAAGCTTATTAGGCAGCAGTTTGAAGATTTTCATGGGTCTCTCCTGGAACTCAAGAGACCTCAGAGTTTCCCTTCTGTGTCAGAGAGCTTGTTGATCTCCCAGTATACCCCAAATAACATACTTGTTTCCATTACTGAAATCTCTTTCCCAGCATTGTGGCTGGCAAGAGACATCTGGGTACAGAGAAAGGAGCGTGGTCCATCTCCAACCCCTTTGCAGTGGGAATTGCAGTGTGGGAGCACTCACCATCCAGGAATGAATAGCAGCTTGCAGAGTGCAGTGGAGCAGCAGCACTCTCACATAACTGGTGTGGACAGTGGCAGGAGCTGGCAGGATGGTGAAGAGAGAAGCAGGAGTGGGAACTTAGAGAAGAGGAAAGTACCCCTCATAGTCACAAGGCAGATAAATCCCAGAGTCTACTCAGCCTTGATCCCAAAGAGTCTTGCTATGCTTTACACCAAGGGAAATCTTATACCTTTGGTCACAAACCAGTTTTTCTGCTACACTGCTGGTTAAGTGGAGTTTTTAATCTAATAGGGGAACTGTGTTTAGGCTACAGACATTTGTACAGGTAAATACCAGCAAAATTTCTTCATGAGATGTATAAGCATCATGCATGCTGTATCTCAGTTTCTCTAAAGTTAATTTCTAAACTAAACTTTAATAAATCATGGACCTATGTTTAATGTTTGAAAGGTCTGATGAATTGTCAAGGTTGTGTGAAACAGGAAAAAGACACAATCCATTGAATCACTCAGTAATTATTAATGCAGATAAAATAAAAGTTTATTTTGCAGTTGAGAAATATGGATCCTTTATTTCTTGTTCTCTGACCTTTTGATTCACTCTCAATACATGCATTCAGGACCTACCTAAGCCAACCTTTGATCTGTCAGTGTTAAAACATGATTGTCCACAGCCTGTTGGTAACTCTTCTTTCTCTAATCTGTGACTCATTTGAAATAATATGCATCTCTTTTGAGTCTGAAACTCGTTAATCTTTAGAGTAGAAAGAATGTGATCACTCACATTTAAATGAAAGGATTTGCTTTTGTACATCTTCCCCCAGTTTGTATGTAAGAAAGCTGCAGTTTTAATCATGGAGTGACCAGAAGAAGTTCATCAGTGTTATCTGCCCTCTTAAGATAGGTATTCTTGGTACTTTAAAAATATTCTGACCACTCAGGATAACAAAATAAACTTATAGAGATTAAGCTGTTGTGTCAAGGTGAGCTCATGGCTGCTGGTCCCAACAAGGAAGAAAATAAAGGTGCATCTGAGAGAGCAGATGTGCAGCACTAGGTGGGAAGAGGCTTGGCATTTTCTGAGAGCCAGAGGTATGCACCTGGGTCTCAGGGCCAGTGCTTCTTCACCAGCTAATGACTGTCATATGTACCCAGTGCCCTTTGAGTCTCTGGCAGCTCTCCTTATCCCTAAGTAATCTAAATCTCCATAAGGATCAATGCTGGTGTTTCAAGCTGAGGATTCTTCAGGGTTTCCTGCCCACTCCTCACAGAAAGGAGGTGAAATTTCTATATCTTAGCATGAGCCTTGCTGCCCAATTCTGCTCCTTTTGGTGCCGGAGACACTGCTCTGTCATACAGAAAGCACCTGCTCTGTCATACAGAAAGCTTGGGTGCTATAGAGATTACCTCATTCTGAAGAGTCCCTTTGAGTCTGAGAGCTACAGCATGTTCAGCCACTCCTTATACACCAAATGTATCTTTCTGTTGTGGGAATGAGCTCTGTTTGCTCACCACGTTTAGAGAACACTTATAGAGGAATACGAACCCCTATTTTCTACTTGGCCCATTTTTTGAGTGCACCACAGGAATTCCAGCATTAAGAGCTGCGGCAGCGTGAAGCTTTAGGTCCTACAGTTATAAATTCTCCTGATGGAAAACTTCCTCCACAGATACAATTTTAGATATTCTGTGAAGTCAGCAAGAGTTTGTCAGCCACCAGCCAAAAGTAGACTCTTTTTCCCCTCTCCTGTAAATTTTGTGCTTTGCTTTTATTTTGAGAGGAATAAATCTACTTTTATCTTCTGGCTGTTGCCAGAAAACTGATGCAAACATCTTTTAAAATCCCAGAGGATGGCTTTCCTCTTTTATCCGGGAAAATTATCTGTATTTGCAAAATTGATGTTCCAGAGAGGTAAAAGTGGGTATTTCAGCTCTGCAAAATCATTGCTTTCCATTTTATTGCATGTCTCTGTGGAATATATACCTTTCGTGTAAATGAAAGGTTTCCCTTCCCAAATACTCTGGCACCTGAACAGACACCCAAAAAAGCTTGTAGCAGTAAGTAAATCATTTCCACAAAACAACAAGAGTGAACTACTGTGAGCAAGCCAATGACTGTCCTGCCTTAACAGCTATCTTGTTGCTTTTTTTTTTTTTAATTCTGAGTGAAGACTATGCATTTATGCGTAACATTTTCTGCTTTACATTCTTTCCTGCTTCGTGCTTTCTGCTCTTCAAGCCGTCGCTGAGGTCCTGTAGCAGTCATTTAATTAAGTTTGTAATTAGCCAGCAGATGGCACTACACAACAGAGCTCTGTGGCAGGTCACTGCTGGCCCTAGGTGACTTGTTACCTCAGTAAGGCTCAGAAGGTGGAAAAGAAATGTTAAAACTTGCATTTTGGTGATGGACAAGTCAAACACTGAAATCCATTATGGTAATGGGCATTAAAAACATCCCTGTAGTTATTTAGAAGATAACCAGGCGGGGCAACTTTATTGTTCTTGTGGCCAGGCAGACCATAGGCGAAGGGGAACAAAGTTTGGGCTGCTCCCTGGAATATCTGCTCATTACTTGGATATGGCCAGTGAATCTGAATCCTGAGCCAGTCTTTGGGTTATTTAGTAATGATATAGATTTTTTTTTTTTCATTGTTATTGCTCTAGGTTTCTGTTTTTCAATTCATAACACTTTGGATACCCTTTTAAGATGCATATTATATTCCTTGCCATGCTGTAAATAGTGTCTTTATGGCAGCTGAAGTGTATCACACAGGTTTGGCTGGTTTGTTAGTTGTATGAATAAAATTGAAACAGACAGAAGGACTTAAGGGCACCATCTATCCTCAGTCACTATTTATTTATATTATACATGTAGTAGTCTTCAGTTATTTAGTCTAAATACAACAATTCTGTGAGGTATTTCTAATTTTCATCTTTCACTAGCATTAGTGGTAGATTACAAGTTTATAGGATTAAAAAAAACAACACACATTTTAAAGATATTCCACTAACTTTTTATATAGTATGCCATGAGAAGCTTCCTGCCTGTGGCCTTCTGCTTTTAACTTCACATAAAACCAAGTAATCTTCTTTTGAAACATACAAGATTAATATGTTATAGCGCAAACCAGGGGGCACAGGCCAGTGCCAGTATGATGTTTATATTTAGCCTGTTGACTCCACTTTGTGCCTGACAGTGCAGAATGATGTCAAAGAGAATAATGTTGATTTCTTTGTTCTTTCTTCCCTGTTGATTTCCTCTCCTCTATAAAAGTGTGCCCTATAGGAGGACTGCACTCACTTGAAAATTGTGTAGGACATCAACCATGTCTAGCTCCTTAGTTGCCAAATAAAAAACTTACTTTATCAATGCATTTGCCCAACAGCCTTTTTCACAGCCCAGATGATTAAGATCCAAATGCTTTTTTTCCATTTTATTACACTAAGTGCATGTCCAAGACCAGTCAGATTTGTATTAGATTCAGAAATCATTTGAAGACCCACATTTGGTCTCAATAAGCTTAATTTTTTTTCAATCATATTGAGAAATGAGAAATGCTGTGGGTGATGTTTCTCGACCATGAATGGTTATCTTTTTACAACGATCTTTCCCCCCTTTAGAAAGCTACTAAATATTTCAATAATTTCTGTTTCAACCATCTGCAGAATTTCCAACGTGCTGCTCTGCAATGTGACGGATCGGGTGTCATTTTGGTTTGTGGTCACTGATTCCTCCAAAAACACGACAACTGTTCCGGGAAGTGAGGTAGAGGCAGCCATCAGGTACAGTTGCTACTCCAGCAGCCTCTCCTTCCCTGCTGACTGAGGATGATTTTTCTCTGGCCACGAATGAGCACTCTGCCTTTTTAGGGACAATCTAATCTAACTTGTTAAAACTCCAAGGGGTTAGTACTCTTTCAAGCATGCTTGATTAGCGTGATTTATAACAGTTCCATGGAATTCAATGTATGTGAGCTCTGAGATTGTTACTTGGGAAAGTGTTTCTCTTAATATTGGAGCTTCAGGTCAAAGCTAGCCCCTTCCTGAAGCTGGGGCTGTAATTTTTTGGTCACATGCATAGCAGAAACACTGCTATCATCCAGTTGCTAAGCTTCCCAGAGAGAGAGCCTTCTTCCTTAGATGACAGAACTCCAGCTTTTTTGGATGGGATTAATGTTATTTCATGTTCACCACATGCCATGTGAGCCTCTATACCAAGGCTAGTGACCACAGGCTCCCTTTAGTGCTTGTCAAGTACAAGTTTTCAGATTTGATGTAGAGATAAATGTTTGCATGAGAAGGGCTATTCATGAAAAGAGCTGGCTGTGTCCCAGCTTGGCTTAAATAGTCTTATACTCACATTGCTGTCATACCAGCACTTTTTGGAATGCCAGTCACTATAGTAGCTGAGTATTACTTGTACAAAGTACCATGTGATACAGATCAGTTCACTTTCTATTCAATATTGCATTTTCTCGCCAATAAAAATGAGAGCGTAGAGCTGAAGAGGGAAAAAGAAAAGGAGGTAATCTGACTCCAGTGGTCTGTCAAAGCTACAAAAGGGGCTTATGGGGATGACTTCCACAAGCAGCATAACTCACATATCTTTGTCAAGCACGAAGTAGAAAACAGACCTCTGTTTTTAGACATTCTGTACTTTGTCTTGAAAATTCATGTTACCTCTATGAAGGTGTAATGCCTAATTCCTGATGAATGAGTATGCATTCTTTTGGAAAGATTAACTTTTAAGCTTATGAGTAGATTAAACTGTTTCCTACAGAGACACCAAACAATAGCTTCACAGCATTAGTAGAGGAAGCAGATTATTTATTCACTGAAGCTCTCTAAGAGTGTTGGAATGCAGGGCTTTTTTTGAATTTCTGTTATTCCTTGAATCATTCAGAAACATAAGCTGATTTATTTAAGTCTTTTATGTGCCCTGTTTGCTGGAGAAATTGGATGCTATTATACCATGTTTGTTTTTTTAACTGTTGTCTTTCGTCCCATAAAATGCTATTTAAAAACAAAACAAAACAAAAATACTTCCTGTCTAATTTAGAAAGAAGAAATTAAATAGTCTATAAAGCTGCATTTTTTATTCTATTGCTTCTGATTGCAGGCTTCCATGCTAAGCCATTATTCTAATTCTTTATACTACAGTATCGTGTAAGAATGCTACCCATAGACCAGGATTTTTTTTTATGAGTTTCTTTCAGAAACAAAGAACAAAGAGGAAAGCAACCTTCTCAGAGCTCTGTATGAGTCCCCAAATCTTGCATAAATATACATGAGATATTTATGAATATACAAACAGTCTGCACCTGTAGTTACCCAAATGTGTTTCAGCACATAATTCTCTAACTCTGGCCATTACATGAGGGTTAATAATGCTTACTTCAGCTGTTCACAATGAATCATTTATATTAATAAGGTTGAAAATCTCTTTAAGTCACAGGCAGCTTACCTTATAATGAGTCTTATAATATGCCATGGCTTTCAGTCCTCTCCAGGAGTGCTAGCTTTCCTTTAAGGGTAAAAACTTCCTGCTTAAAAGATAGTCAACATTATGATTTCCAAGAAGGGAATTTGCAAGAATCTTACCTTTGTTCCTCATATGTCTCATGGGGAATATTTCTTAGGAAGTACTTGCTCTGCAATAAATTAATTTAATTGTATACACAAAAAGGTGAATTTTATAACTGCAATCAAAATCTCTCAAGACCAATATATGTAATATATTTTATCAAAACTTTGAAGCATTTTGGAAAAGCTAATGAAAGATATTGCTAAAGCATTTCAAGGCTGCTTAGATTCAGATCCAGAAGTTACTGCAAGTGCTCCAAATGTAGTGAATGTGGGTGAAGATATCCATTCAAGGGTAACAGCTGTACTACTCATTTGAAAAACTGTATTTCTCAAATTTACAGTTTCTCATAATGGAAAAGATTGTGCAAGATCCATTTAGGTACATCCTATAGGGAAGGACATTTTGGCCATAGGGATGGATTCTTCTGGACTAAGTCATGATCAGTGCTTCATGGATTTAGAAAATCTCCAAAAGCAAGAGCAGATATACATGCTCATAACATTCAGGATGGTTCAGTCTGAGGAACTAAGTGGCGGCACTGATAAAATCCTCTTAGCATTGCAGGGTGGATCTGCCTGTGCCATGCAATTGTGGAATGCTGTATGAACAAGACATCACAGTCACCATTAACAGATTACCGTCTTCAATATGTGTTCCAAACCAGAAACAACTGGTTTACTTTAATTCAGACCTCATCAGCGTTTTCCAGTTTTTCAGATAAATACATATGCCAGCCTGATGTTCAAAACCCTGTACGCATTTGTGAGTGTCTGTGGATTACTGACAGGATCTATGCTAGAGTGAAGGCCTGTGCAATCCTACCAACATTGTGTTAGATTGAATTTAACCCTGCCAGACTTGCAGAACGTACATGATTTTTTTTTTCTTCTATCTTTTTTATTTTTAAAATATCTTTGTAAAGAGATATGATGTTTTTTGTGTTTCTATGAAGGATGAACCGGAACAGAATCAACAGTGCCTTCCTACTGAGTGACAAAACACTGCAGTTCCTGAAGATATCCACAACTTTATCACCTCCTGTTGAGCCCTCTACACCTGTCTGGCTTATTGTATTTGGTGTTGTTCTTTCTCTCATTGTGGCTGGAATAGTTTTCCTCATTGTTGCAGGGATTCAGCAACGCAAGAAGTAAGCAGCTTAGCTTTTTTCTTCTGGTTTAACTGCACACTGGCAAGTTAAGTCAGGGTGGCAGGTTTTGCTTTTCAAATCTACCTCAGAGGAATCAGAGCTGTATCCCTGCTCCATCCATAGGCAAGGAGCCCTTGTGCTCTTTGCTGAGGGTAAGGTTTAAATGTTATTAGCTGTGAACTAGATTCCTAAGTAATGCTGGAGTGTACTGAGAAAACAAGGAGGATAAAAACCTGAACTTAGCAGCTATCTAAGTAGAGACTATAGCTTTTCAAAGACTTTTGCTGTCATGTTTCTCAGTGTTTAGACTGCTGTAGGTGAATCTCCTCTCACAGACTAGCAAAATAGCTACCAAGGGAGAGCAGGCTGTCAATGACTGTGCCCTTTCCAAGGCTGTAGTGTCAAAACCTGGCAGGGCTAAAGTAATGCTGCTGCAGTTTGAGAAGTCTAAGTAGAAGACGCAATAATGATTGAGGAATGCCTGAGGAAGGCCTACTCAGTGAAATGAAGCATCATTTCAGCTACCACTCACTGATGAGCCTAAGGAACCTTCACAGGTGCATGACCAAATCTCACTGTGAGCCTAAGTGTTTGCTGTTTGGCCATAGAGTAGGAAAGAGTGACTCATTATTTTCTTCTCAGTTTCTGCTCTGTGAGAGCACTGGCAAAATGGAAAAAGTCATTCATGCCTTTTGTGAATGTGAATCCAACCTGTCGTGAGCAGGTTGGAGCAAGCCAGAGGTTATTAGGTGATATTTTGATCCTTTCGTCTCTGTTGGATAAGATCTGTGAATAAGGAGTGGAAATTTCTCACTTGAACTGAGATCCTACCTTGGGAATGAGTAGTAGTTGAGCTACTTCTCTACTGAGTGAACAGTCATCTACCATGTCTTAGGCTGCCATGAAGGTCAGATTAATGCAACATTGTGACTTCAGCAACTGAGTTATAGAATCACAAGGTTGGGAAGGACCTACAAGATCATCATGTCCAACCATCTACCCATTACCGTTTCTTCCACAAGCTACAAACCGTATCTTGTAGCTTCTCATCCAGACACCTCTTGAACACTGCCACAGAGACGGCAACTCCACCACCTCCCTGGGCAGACCATTCCAGTGCCTGACCACTCTGTGAGAGAAAAGGTTTTTCCTGATGTCCAATCTAAACCTCCTCTGGTACAACTTGTGGCCATTTCCTTGGGTCTTGTTTGTTGCCTGGGAGAAGAGGCCAAACCCCTCCTCATCACAACCTCACTTCAGGAAGTTGTAGAGTGCAATGAGGTCTCCCCTGAGCCTTCTCTTCTCCAGACTAAACAGTCCTAGCTCCCTCAGCCAGTTTTGTTTTTCTTTTAAAGAAAACTAGATGGTAGTAAAATTATTGAATGCATTGGAGACTGTATCCCCGGATATATCAGGGCAATGGAGTTACATGTGGAAAACAACATGCTGCTGAGATTTTTCCTTTCTGCCTCATTATCATCCTGAAAAACAATGTTTTCTGAAAAAAGATTTCAGAAGAACAGCACTTCTTGTGAGGGATAAGTAGTGCTCTGAAAGAGATATGTAGTCTGAGTCCTTTCAATTATATTTTGCATTTGGAAGACCTCTATGAATTTGTGAACACCCTTTCTGTTATCAAAATGAAAAATTCAGCAAACAGTAGCTGAGAAATGCTGTTGCAGAAAGAGTGTGGACAAGTACTTGAGATCTATGTATATTTTAATTCCTGTTGCAGCCTTCCACGTTGCATGGCCTCAGTTATTTCATCCCCTGAATCTGGGCAACCTTGTCTGTGAAACTGGAGGATAATGTTTCTTCCTGGAGCCCATACCCACCCTCTGCCTGCCTGTGTAGTATCGTGTCTGTGTGACTGTGCAGTGTCTAGCTCAAAGGAGGTCTTTGAACATTTCACATGAGTGTAATATAAATAAATTACTTTAGATAGCCATGATTTTTTTTCTGGCTAAAATAATCCTTTGTGCGTTATATCAGGCTGAAAGACAGCATTTTTCCTTTCTGTTTTCAATGTAGCTTAACTGAGCTTGAACAGTTCTGTTACACTCCTTTCACTCCCCTCTGTTTCCCTACTCTGTCTTTAGGCATAGTCTTTCCTCTAGGCAAAGTAACCCATGATTGATTTCTAACACTCCTTTCAAATCAGTGGCATCTGCAGGCAGAGCTTAGGGAGTAAGAGAGCAAAACAAGTACGTATTTGTTCCTTCTACTCTTGGAAATGCAGGAGGTAAAAGAGATTGTCTGGTCTATATGACTTTTTGAAAGAAGAGAAGAGAATTTCAAAAGTGCTCATCTCTTCTTCAGGTACCAGAGTATGTGATAAGTTGTGAAGAGTCCTCAGCACATTGTTGATGAGTTTTCCTGGAAACCTGACCACAGCTGACAGCTATGTTACCTAGTCAGCTGCTATTGGAAATCTGGCCTGAAGAACAGTGTTGAATTGTCGTAAATCTGGCATTTTGTCTTTACTGGCCTTTAAAATATCAGTTAAATACCTCAATTCAAATAAACACAAAAGGATGCACTGCAGCCTGCTCATAGTCAGGTAGCATGGAAGCACATGATAGACCTCAAATGGAGTATCAGTAATGAGTTAGACTTGTGCGTCATTTCTTGAACTGGAAGATTTTAATTAGGTTTTCACTGTGCATCACTGCCAACATGTGAAGATCCAGGCCCCAGTAACTTGCAGCTTGAAGTCATTAGCAGGGTTCCATGTGATTATAGCCGTTGACTTTACAGTGAGTTAGATCAGATACACTATCTCCCAACTTTATGTTTGCTCTCCTTTAACAGCTGCAATATGACACCTCCCTCTCTACAAATGCATTTGGCACACATCCGAAGCAGGACTGTATTTTGGGTCAGTCCCAAAGTGGTCAGGCAGTTGAAATGGATGATCTTTGTAGGTCCCTTCCAACTATTCTATTCTATTCTATTCTATTCT
>VXAB01005229.1:106072-179077 GCA_013399175.1 Odontophorus gujanensis
AATTATATGGTCAGAAAATTAGAAGTTGTTAAATCCTTTATTTTTTTTTTTTTTTTTAATTAAAGGTTGAAAGAAAAGGGAGATTTTCTAAAGGTGCCTTCTCCTGTGGCTAGTGGCCAAACTCCCGTTAACTTTCTGAGAGCATATTGCAATTGTGTGAAAAATTTTTCGTACATTTCCAAATAAAAATCTAAAGCAGATTTCAAAGTGATATAGTGAACCCAGCTGAAATCTTCCCATGGCTGCAGGATAGCTTCTGAAAAGGTTCAGCTCTTGAAACACCAGCTGCTGTTTTTCACGCATCCTGCCTGGCTGAGGTAAGTGGGCAGAGAGCATTCAGACCTGGATTTCCTATGTATGTGGCTGGAAGCTGAGGGTGCCAAATGATACCAGGAACTAAACTGCATTGCTGGATTACTTTGCCATCAGCCATACATACAGACTAAGCTATCTGTGCCTTAATCCTCTCCCTCTTTAACCCAGTGATACATTTCTTGCTGATTTGAGAAAAACTAGGCCTGAGTAGAGTTTCATGTGTGGGTAATGGCAGACAGAGGATGTAAATGTATTGAAGTAAAATAGGGTATCTGTGGTCAACAAATGGCTGCCCTCACCGCTATAGGTAGGTTCTGACCACTAGCCATCCCATTTTCAGTGGCATGTTTGGAGGTAATATTAGAAAACTCATTTGCTTATTATGTGCATTCGGATCCTTCACCCATAGAAACAGGTTAAATCAGGATAAAAGCTCTTTGTAAAGGACCCTCCAGTGTCCTGTAAGTTAAGGAGGCTTCTCATGCCCTCAGGTACAAATTCATTACCATTTTGGCTATATTGGGCATCTTTGGCTGTCCATTTGGCTTGGTTCTGGCTCTTGGAAATGGGGTGAGCAGAATGGGGAGGGGAACAGGGAAACAGCAGGTTGAAGCAGGGAGACTGAGTAAGTGGAGTGTGCTGCTGGGTGAGGGTGGGGGAGAGGAGAGCAAAATTTGAAATAAAACTGTGGTCCCACCAATGTTTGCCTCACTTAGTCTTCTTTTGTGTCCTAGTAGTGGGCCCCTCTGGACAAGGAATGTGACTTCTCCATGTTCTGGAGGGTGCACTGCTCACTTCTCAGTTATTGACGATAACATCTCATTGCTTCAAATTGCCTCCAACTACATGGAGACATAGTTCTCACAGGCGTGTCAAAGGTTAAGCTTACCATTGTTTAAGATTATTTGGAGGGAAGATACAGAGTACAGTCTTATTATTGCTTCCTCAGTCCTTGCTCCCAGGTCTTTCACTCAGTGAGAGTTTTATGTAGGTAATTCTGATCGCATCATTTCCAAACCTTTGCACTCTTCACATTCTTTATATGACAGATAGCTACACTGCAGTGTGACCACAATGGATTACCCTAGCAGCAGCACCTCTGCAAGAGTCTGTGAAAGATTTCAGTATGAAGAGCTCAGTGGTGCAAGAACAACCCCAAGCTATTGTATGAAAACTACCGTTGTCCTGTATTCTGCTGTATGAGTCCGGAATAAAACTCATTCAGTATGACAAAGGGCTGAGCATACTTCCATGGCCTGAGCGAAGCTGTGATTCAGCTTGTGGCACTGACCAGCAATTGGAAAATAGATTGAAAGCCTCTGAGCAAAACACTGTGTGGTGTGGGCTAGCACCGGTGGCACGTATTTAATCACTGACTTCCTCCCGGCTCACCTCTCAGCAGTGTAATTACTTTACCGCAGTTTGGTGTAATTTTCTGCTAATGATGATATGGGATTCACCCACAGCATACATCTTGCTTGCCTCTGCACTGACAGAAAATGGCTCGAGAGAAGTAAATGATACATGAGCAGACAGGTATCACACTTAGCAACGCTTAGAAGTCAGTGTTGGTGTTAGCTCTTTAATTGAAATAGCTGCTGCAAATGAGGTTAATCAAGGGCATGGTACTACAGAAGAAATAAATCTCTTTCCCAGTCTCTCTGTGTAGCAGAAACCTATTAGAAAACAAAGAACACTTTGATTTGGTAAAGCCTGTTCTTCAGCACCTGCAAATGTTACAAAGGCAATTTATATCTGTTGAGGATCTGGCCAGATGTTTTATGTAACTTTCACCATTTGTAATTTCTCTATTTTTTTTCCTCTAAACCACCTGTCATCAAAAGACCTGATAATAACAGGAAAGTGAGAAATAAGTGACAGAATGTATAGTAAAATACTCCCTAATACAGTGAGTCAATTGTATTTGTGCTGAGGCAAAGGAACATGGTATGCTCGAGACAGAACTGTTTTATTTTCAGGAGCTGCATTTGAGAAAAGGGAGAGGAAAGAAGAAAATTCAGCTAAACAGAGCAGCAAAACCAGAGAAGTTCTGTTTGAAGATCTGCAACATTTATCACCAGCTCCACATTCCCAGTGAGTCAACATTTCAGGAAGGATGCTGCATTTCCATTCTGCTTACTTGTGAGGAGGGTATTGATGTCTGGGTTCGAGTAAGCACAAATCATGCACGAGTAAGTTGTTTACAGTGCTGCTCAGTATCTACACTCTTGGAGCACTGGAGAACATCAGGAACTTTAAAATACTTCCCTTAAATTACAGACTGAATAGATTTTGACACAGCCACTTTCTGTGCAGAACCTTGAGCGTTGTACTGACCGCAGGATGGTTGTATAAATTAAATTAATAGCCCTTATAACTTTGTTATTTTCTTCTGATGACAAACTGGGCTGATGCTAAAGACGTTATTGGGCCCATTCTGCCTCCTGCTTTAAGGCAATCTAACTCCGTTCTGCAAACTGATGTCACTCGATGTTGGACAAAACTGTGCTGTCACATCAGCATTTGTTTCTCCTCCAGAACAAAGACCTGGGAGGAGTGGCCTGTCTGCAGCACTCTCCTCTAAATATATCCCCTCTTTAAGTCTGGTAATAGACCTGAACTGAATATTCCCCTTGAGGCTCCACCTGCGCTGAAGATCCTGGGGATGTTACCCCATACCCCTCTTGCAGCCACATGCTCCTATTTGTTCATCCAGGTAAAATACTTTTTTTGTCATACTGACGTCCATAAAGAGGGCTGCACCCTCATGAAGGGCTTCATTTGCTCTGCATTTTGAGGGAAGATATGTCTGAAGGTCTTTCACTGCTTCTGCTGTTGTTCACAAACGAGAAAGGTGAAATGTGCACAAGGAGCCTTAGGGCAAAATTCAGATCTTGTTCTTTCATCACCTTGGAACAGAATAATTCTCCAGTGAGTGCAATCACTGTATTATCATAAGAACTTCTGGTTTGATACTTCGTGTTATCTTTGACTAAGCCAGGAACATTACCACATCTTGAAGAGTTTTTCAAGTGTAACCGCCCATATGTGGTAAAATAAATGAAAATACCTACGTTACAGCTAAGGAAAGAAGTGTAATAAATACTGAAAATAACTCCCAATAAAAAGAGGGTACTTATGTTTCTAGATAAAAATATATCTCAGACATTTGGTCAGTTCATAACCTGTGATGTATGAAATTAGCTGTTTGAAGTGTGCCAGGTTTTTATAGAAAATACATTGATCAACTGCCCGCGACCCATTAGCAATGAACAATCTGTGCCTGGTTTTCTATGAGTGGTTCCTTTTGGCTTCTCACAGTTTTTGTTTCCCTTTAATGTGGCGTGTAAGAAGAGGTGTGTGCAATGGAGTGACACTGCAGCTTCCTAAGCTACCAGGCAGTTGCTAAGGAAAAGTTTGCACTGTTGCCTGGTTTTAAGGGCTAAACTTGGTAGTTTTCATATCACATTAAAGCTGAAATACATTGACAGCGGTCAGTGACACATGCTTGCTGGCACAAATCTGTCAGTATATTCAGTTTTTTGAATACACTAAGCACTGCGGATGCATCTTACCACTCACTAAGCACTTACCATAATGCATCTGCATTTACAGCTGGATGTTCTGTGGCTGGATTGATGTCGGCAATTCTGCCCAAAATGATGTGGAGGAATTACAGCTTTATAGTAGGGCTTCAACCTTGTTCTCAGCAAATTCAGCAGCTTCAGTGGGAACTGGATTTTGCTCAGGATCTTATAAAAAAGAGTCTGATTTTGCTACTCAGGTCTCTTTCTTCCTGCTGTGTTTTCCTTTCCCTTAGAGATGACAACTTGAAGCTGTCAGAACATCTTATTAGCTTCAGCAATGGCTAAACAGAAAACATTTAGTTTTTTGAGAAATGACACAAGCTTCGCTTTGTTCTGGCATTATCCCTCTATCAGCTTCTGCTGCTCTCCTATCTTTGAGATCTTAATTGCTACAAATTACTGTATGCAGTCTTTATCAGTTGTGGACCAGCAGGAATTCTGGTCCACAACTTTGGACTTATGTTCCTCCATGATCTGAACAACGCTGCAGAGGCTGATGTGTGGACACACGGCTGTTTGAAAATGAAGTGAGACCACTTGCTGCCTCCTTAGTAATCATGGAACAAGAAATGCTGGTTGCCTGGAGGAAAAGCTGCATATCATGAGATCAATACCTTTCCCTCAGTTGTTGGGGCAAAATGGCTTTTCAGAATTCAAACAATTCAAACTGTAAGGATTCATTATGGACCTTGCAAAAACACTTCCATTTCCTGATGCTTCAGGCATCAGCAACTGCCCTGGGACAGGAGGCTGCAGGTATCATCAGTTACCTGTGGCACTAGGTTTGGGTGGTCATTGGAATGTGGCCGTGCAGCATCCTGCCTCTGGCTCAGCTGCAGAGGCTATGTCCGAGAAATGTCAGACACCACACATGCCTAAGAGTCACTCATGTGGGAAATAGGCTGTTCTGGGGATTAGAAGGACTGTTTGCCCAGCCCCCATTTGGAGCATGAGGATGAGGGAGAGGCTCTAGGATTGCCCCCAGCGATGCCCAGGAGCTGTTGAGGCAGTGCAGCCCTCTCTCAGAACTACATCAGGGCGATGCGCAACCTCTGGGCCTTCGCTGCCTCTGCAGAGCCACTTTACGAGGAGCCATCAGAGCAAGGATCTGCCAGGTATTTAACTGACATGAACCACTCTTTGGCAAACAGCAGAGAAGCAGGGCAGCTCCAGCCCTGTGCAGGCAGTGGGATAGCTTTTGGTCCTCCTGGGGATGCTTCAAGCCAGGCATCCCGCAGCTGCATCCCTTCTGAGACACTGCAAATCGGCCACCGAGCAATACTTACGTCTGTCTCTTATGCACTGAGCAGAAAGGCAGAATGATGAATGATGAAGTATAGCAGCGAGCTTAAGCAGTACTCCTGTCTGGAAAAACTGTCCTGATAATGGTATTTTATGGTATTTTAAGGGTGCGGTGCCCAGTGCACAATGCACAGCTTTCTTATTGAAGCATGCCCTAAATGCAATTCTCTCTTATTACAGCCCTCATTTCACAGCACAGCTCAGTCAGCACTGTGAATAATGAGGCAGAAGCAGCTCTGTTAGAGCCAAGGTACATCAAACATTGGTGGGAAGCTCTTTAAGAGGACTGGGTGCAGCTGGGGGCCACAGTTCTCACTGCAGACCTCAGGATGGAGGGGAGGACTGGCAAACTGGAGTGTGAGCACATGCTGTTACATCGGGGCAACCTCACCTTCTGCACCGCAGTGGTGGCAAACTGTCTCAGTCTCAGTACAAGCCAACCAGACCAGCCACAACTGTGTATAACAACAGCTCTGGTTGAGACCAAAGCTTAACTCTGTTTTCTTCTAATGTCTGCTGCCTCACAGCCCCTACTGAACTTCATTTTCTCAGATTCCTGTTTCTTTTTGGTGTGTCACAAATGGTCCTGCATCTAAATACAACACCTGCATGTAAAACAGGAATTTTTTAGCATAAAGGCTGGTTTTAGCATACCAAAATGACTTTGCCAGTGTAAAAGAGAAAAGAAAAAGTTTAAAGCAAAAGTCATCAGAGTCCCTGTTTTCTATTGGAAAAGAAGAAATCACATCAAGGTAATTTACATCATTCTTTGCTCTAACAGACAACAGGGCTCATGGACAAAGGAGAAACTGCAGCCAAAAATGGTATAAAAAAAGAACTGTCAACACTTCACCACCTGACAGTCTCACAAGCCAATTGAGGAAAGATAAGCTATACAAGAATCACAAAAGGCACATAATTACTTAAAATAGACTCCAACCCATCAGTCAAGAGATGGGCTGTTTTAATTGATAGCTTCTCTAGGTCTTGCCATATTCCGTATGATCTGGATGTGAGAATAGAAAACCTAGTAATAGGTTTGCAGGCATTGCCAACCTGCTAGTCTTTTGAAGGGTTACAGTTCCAATTGGTCGTAAAAAATTGGGAAAATGGTCTGAAATCATCATGATGACCTTCAGCCAAATCTGAAAGTCTCTAATTAGTGCCACCCTAGTGCCATGTATACAGAGAGAAAAAGGGGATGGGCTGGACAGAGAGCAGTGCTACTAGAAAGTAATTCACAGTCTGAATATGAGTCAATTTTGGCTTATGTTTCCAGAAAGGAAGGGTATATCAGCAAGGTACAGTGTGCAAAACACAGACAGCAACCCTTGTACTGATGACTGATAAGGTTTCAGTTATGATCATTTCTGAAGAAGCACAGGTTGTGGAGGGCCTGGATGGCACCAGCAAGAATAACATGCAGCGCAAAGAGTATGACCTCTGAGGAAGGGCTGCAGGAATGTTGCTGTCATTCCTTTGGGAAAAGAAGATTCTTGGAAGATTCCACACAGATGGCAGAGATCACTTATCCCTGGTGCAAGGGACACAGGTATCAGGAGATATAGATTAAAAAGGAAAGAAACTAAGCTGCCAGTAGACACTGGAATGAATCACCCAAGAGAAGCAATGAGTTCCTCTTTGTCTATGAGATGAGGTTAAGGTAACAGTCTAAAAGGAGAACTCAGGAATAATCCATGTTCTGAGCAAACATCTGGGTGGGCTGATCCCTTGAGGCTCTGCCTACTGGGGCCTTTGGTGGTGGTTTTGCTGAGGCCACCCTGTTCTCAGCCCCGTGCAGACAGAAGGGATTTGGCAATGAAGAGGCTGGTTGCCTCTTCTCCATGTTACAGACTCGCAGTGTTTTCAAAGAAGCTCTGCTGGGAACTAGAAACCAACCCCATGGATGTGGCTGCAGCCACATCTCAAGAAGTGTTCCCACCCCCCCTCTCTCCGTTATCTTGAGCAGAAATGGTCTAGTTTATAAAGTACTGAGGTATTGTCTGATCGATAACACTCAACCCAAGCTTCATTTCCAGAACTAATTCATACATTGATTTTCCCATTGATTTGCAGTAAGTACTCAGTTCCTAGCTAGATTAGCAAAGATATTTAGATATTTAGGTGAAATCATCTTAGCAATCTTAGTACTTAAATCAGTTGTTTTATAGTTAAGGTTAGATCACTACCTATGATGCCACTATGTCCCTTGCTTCTTTTAGGTAATTCACCTTTAAAAATTTAGTTTTGTATACCCTACTCATTTTGAAAATGAGTTTCAAAGCCTTTTAAAACGTGGACCTAAACATCCAACCAGGTACCCTGGTTGGGGAATTTCTTTCTGCCTTGGAAATAAGGTCATGGCTTGGCGTTGCAGTGAATTTTCTAAATATTTTTACAACTTATCACCAACCTGTTAAAAGATTCAAAGATTCTGAGCTACCAAAGACACTGGCAGGCTATAGATAAAGTGAGGCAAGCAGTATCATTGACAGCACACTTGGGAAACATTAACTAAAAGTAAAAGCTTTTTATAAGAAGGCCATAAAATGGTAGGAGTAATAATGTTCTTCCAAAGTTAATCATTGACTTTTGTTTATTTGGCTTTTTACAAAAACTTTTACCTTTCTTTCCTACAATGGATAAAACCTATAAAAGGCCTGGAAAATTGGGTTCAGCCTCTTTAGTTCACACTTGCTATGAATAAGGGCTGATGAGAAGAAGTCACGGAAGCTCACCTGAGGAAACCTACTTCATCCAGAGGTTCCCAGTCCACTCATGAATATGTTGGTTCACTTCTGGCTTCTCTGTGGTCTGAGTGCTGTTGTGACCCCTCAGGATGTCACACAAGAAGCCCAAATATTTCTGGCAGAGTTCAGTACAAGAGCAGAAGACATCAGCTATGAAAACTCACTTGCTTCATGGAACTACAACACCAACATTACTGAGGAGACAGCCAGGAAAATGGTAAGTGCTCCATTCCTTGGGTTTTACTAGTTTTCTAGGAATCCAGTGATTACTTCCCAGTTTTTTTTTTGGTCCCACTAAGGTGGACAGAAATTTGAGTTCTGCTTTAGGGGCTTGCATTAGCATAGTAATGCTTCACTGGAGTGCCCAGGTCACTGACAACCCCTACATTCTCGGCTGGTGCCTGGGCTGCCCACACACTGCATGGTGTTGGCTGGAGGCTGGACTCACTCCCAGCCATCACCCTGAGTCACCCCAGTGAGAGGAGGGAAAAGACAAGGGAGTGCTAAATGCTTGGACCTTCCTCCACGTTCACTGCTGTTCCAAGCTCACCCACAATGGTGTTTCTGAGCAAAAAATTCACATTTTCTGAATGCAAACATTTTGTAAAATGCTTGCTGGTGATCTTGTACAGTATTCCGTAGCCTTTATGCACTAGGAGACCTTCCCAGCAAATTCATCTCGTAACTCTAGCTGTTAGTAGTCTGGCTGGAGGTATTAAACTGGGAAAAATGAAGTTAGATCAGATTTCCAAAAAACCAACAGTGGAATTTGTAGTATGATGGTTTAGAACTTCCATTTGAAAGTAACCATAGTATTTGTACTTGCAGGATATTTCAAGCAGCTTCCCTGCTTTCCAACATCAACATCTTGCTGTCCCATTCAACTGGGTCTCTTGGCAAATGCTTGTGTTTGCAAGAGCAGTCAGCCATGCTCTGACAGTTGCTGATACTGCCATGCTGCAGCCTAGCATCTCATAACCTTGGAGCCATTAAAAATGAACAAAAACACCCAGAGATTTGTAGCTATGTGCCTTTTAAATTTAACTCAGATTTTAGAGAAAAACTATTCAGAGCATAAAAATGGAGCTGAATATCCTATGTCTACTTTGGTGCAATAGCATAAGTTTTCCACTTTGTCTTATAGCTTAATTAAAACATGGTTTAATTATAGTATTTCTTAATTAAAGCAAGTAGACTGGTTGCTGGAAGAAATCCTAATGACTAATCATTGTCAATCTGGAATGTTTTCTAAGGCATCAGGTACTTAAACTGTAACGTTTCCAAACACGTAAAATGGAAGTCCCAAATAGCACTTCCAGCATTAATGAGGTGATAATAAAATATGTGAGGAGATACCAGCAATAAGAACCAATTAGTCCAGTGCTCAGAGAGGATATTTTCTCTCGCTTGATCTCTTTGGTAGTGCTGGTAATAAACCCACTGCTTCCCATCCTCCCTTTGTGTGGGAGGAGCTAATGGGAGAGTTAAAGAATACTGTCCCTTTTGACTCCTTCCCTGTCGTTTCTCTTCTAAATTGGGTCACTGAAGTCATAACTGTTCCTCTGATTTATCAACCAGTTTCTTTAATTGGGGAAAAAACAGACAGCAAGCTTAATGCTTCTGTAACCACAGAACCCCTCTCCTGTCCTGTCACCTCTATCACACCTCTCTTTCTACAGCTGGGGATTTGCACAGTGATTCTCTTCCTCTGGGTACTCGTCAAGCTCTTGACCAGTTTTGCAAGCTGCTGAGAAATGGGCAGACCTGTTTGCTTTGCTCTTGTGAAAGAGGAGTGTTTGGAAAGATCTTCAGGAGCTGTGTAGGCATCTTGAGTCTGTTGCTGCCCTGAAGGGCTGGACAATCTGTTCACTGCCCTCAAGGAAGCCTTGGATGCATTTATTGCATCCTTCAACAGCAAGATGTAAAAGGTTTTACAAGCACCCTCTTCACAGCCCAGGAAGTTGTCATGAGTGCAATTAATTAAACTATTCCAAGGGCTAAGGTTAATTAATACTGCCCTTGTTGCCATTTTGGACAGGTGCTGATGCACTAATCTCCCTGTTCAAACATATTTGAAAAAAAAAAGGAAAAAAATATTTTTTTTAAATATGACTTCAAGTCTAAGTAATTTTCATATTCATGCACTAACATTTGAGAGTTTCATGCATATTTAACTGCAACTGGTACAGCTGCCCAGAGAAGCTGTGGTGCCCCGTCCCTGGAAGCACTCAAGGCCAGGTTGGATGGGGCCCTGAGCAGCCTGAGCTGGTAGGGGGCAGCTCTGCCCATGGCAGGAGTTGGGGGTGGGTGGTTTTTGGGGTCCCTTCCAAGCTGCTGCACTGTCAGTGGAGTAACACAGTGCTTGTGTGAACCCCTTGCAGAGTGAGGCAGGAGCCAGGTGGGCGGCATTTTACGAGGAGGCCTCCAGGAATGCTAGCCGCTTCCCACTAGCCGACATTCAGGATGCTGTCACAAGGCTCCAGATCCAGTCTCTGCAGGATAGGGGATCCTCTGTTCTGTCATCGGAAAAATACAGCAGGGTAAGTAAGTTGCTGAGCATAGCTCATTCGTGCTACATGAGTGAGAGTACGGAGCTGTCACCACTCCACTTGGCTTGTGATTGTGATTTTTACAGGAGCATGTACCTGCACCAGGTGACCTTAGAAATACAAGGGATGTCTGGCTTCCCACTCATATCAGCAGTTTATCTTGTAATCCATGCAATAAACTGCAAACTTGCACCCACCTCAGAGTTGCCCTTGCACAAGTGGACAGATAGTCACGTGGGAAAGGAGGACCCATGCTGAGTGTGCAGCTATGTGCATAGTAAGGGTAATAAGCAGAAGGAGTTGGGTGAAAGGACACTCAGGGGATCAGGCAGGTGGAGGCAGAGAGAGCCTTTCTTCAGCAAGAAGCTGAAACCAACTTTCAGAAAAATTCAGAGTGAGGTTTGAATTTTCACTGATGGGTTCATGTAAAACACATGTTTATGATAGCAACTATATGTGGAATTACAGTGAACAATGCAGTGAATTCCACAGGCACCCACTCAAGGGTTCAGTTAGCACCTTACGGCTGAAGATCGAACTGTAAGATAACACTGTAATAGGGGATCCAACAGTTCTCCTTATTGAGGAGCCAGGAATTGGACTTAAGCCTTGTGAGTCCCTTCTGACTTAGGGTATTCTACGTTCTGTGGTTCTACGGAAGGATAGTGAGATTTTTTGGCTAAGACCAGCAGAGTTAGCCACAATGCATGAAATGCAACAGGCTGGCTGGGCTCCCTGTCTGGTCCAAATGAGATGTGTCTCTGGAAAGATATAATATTGCCTTACTGGGAATGCTGAAGGTTTATAGAAATTTGTATATATTTTGGAGCAGGAAGTGCACTAATAGTAGTGCTGTCTCTCTTGAGGAGGTATTTTCTTCAGTATCCTCTATATTTAGACACATCCAGGTTCCTAGATAAATAGTCTTTGGGCTGAAATGATTGATTTTTGCATGAAAAGTGACTTTCTGCAGTCTGATAATGTTCTGTAGGAATATTTAAATATTTTAAACTGACACAAAAATGTCCTGGGATCTTCATTCATTTTAATGCCGACTGTGATAAAGTTGGAGCTAGTCATCAATGACTCCTCCCACTGACAGCTCTAAATCGTTCTGCTTTAAAGCTTAAATGGAGAAAATAAAACTAGTCCTGAAGGAAAAGGTAAAGGTAGTGTCTGTTTTTCACGAGACATGAAAGCTTGAAAACAAAAAATTAAAAAATAATAGTAATGTAAAAAAAACAAAGGGATCAAGCTGCATAGCACAGCTTCTGAGCTGAATGATCTTGCAACTTCACAGTGCTGGGCTTTGAGCAGGCATGTGCATGGATGTGATGAGTTTAACCTGACAGCCTGAACAGAGGGGGCCCTTCTCACTGTTGCTCCAAACCATGAGGTACCAGGAGGCTACAGATAGATCCATGTTCATGGGAGTGTGTTGTTAAACTTTATTGCTTTATTGCAGCTGTCTATTGACAGTTCAAGTTCATTTAATGCAGAGCTCTGCTGACTGGATATTAAGAACCTGTAGATTACGTCATATATTCAAGAGATTATCTGTCTCTTCCAGTTAGGCCCTGCTTCAGTAATGTGTCCAGGCAAATTCTTTCATTAATCTCTACTGAGCTTAGATATAGGCTTAAGTGTTAAGCTGGTGGGTGAAGTGTTGAGTAGAGCTCTTAAGGAATCAACATATCTAGATGTTACTTTGCACCGAGTGTGTTTCTAATGGGATATCTCACATCTAATTTGCAGCTGAACTCCGTGATGAACTCAATGAGTACCATCTACAGCACTGGGACTGTCTGCAAAGCCACCGAACCGTTCAACTGTTTGGTGCTGGAGCCAGGTGTGGCATTAACAAGTGTTCCTATGATACCCTCTGTAGCATGAGTTCATAAAGTGAGGGGACCCAGTGAGAGCCTCCTGACTGTGAGAAAACAGGCTGGAATTCCCCCAGATATACCCATAGTTATAACCCACTATCTAAAACAGTCAAAGTTTCATTGCAGCTTTCAGCTCGGGGACCCTGGGGACAAAAAACTGGACATGAGCCAGCAGTGTGGTCTTGCATCCTGGAAGGCCAGCTGCTGGGCTGCATCAAAAGAGGGGTGGCAGCAGGGAGAGACCAGTCCCAAGAGCACTACCAAGTCAAGGGATGCTGAGTCAGGGAGAGAGCGTAGCCGATTTAACTGACTCATGGTCTCTTCTATGTCTCTTAAAGATAAGAAAGGAAAAACTTTAAACCAAAAAAAAAAAAGATGCAATAAAATAATGGGAATTTTTAAGATATCAAGTTATCTTCTTAGGTCATGGCATTTCTTTTACTTTAGCTCATTTGCCTGCTGTGAAAGAAAGAGATTCTGCTTTTCTGAAGCCTGGTACTTATTTTTTGCTGTTGTTCTGACAGGTCTGGATGATATTATGGCCAAGAGTACAGATTATCATGAGCGACTGTGGGCCTGGGAAGGCTGGAGAGCTGATATTGGCAGGATGATGAGACCATTATATGAAGAGTATGTTGAACTTAAAAATGAGGCTGCAAGGCTTAATAGTAAGTTGTGTTGTCTTTCTCTCATTCTCTTTCTTTTTTTTCCTGACTTCTCTTGAGCTTAATCTTGCAGAATTTGCACAGAATTTACAAACCAGATCATTTTACACATTGATGATGGGCTTTTTGTACATATTTGCTCTCAGTGTGCACGATGCAAAATTAAAATGCAATGCAGACATGCTCCAAAGACCAAGGCAGAATTATGACTTGAACTTGGAACGTAAGGGAGATATCTTTGTTGACACTCTTCCCAAATGCCGTAATATTTCCCTTCACTAGATACTGCCTTTCCTAGAACTGTGCTGCTTGTGCCTTGAGGGAAGCATGCCCAAGCTAAAAATCTTCTGACTGTTGCCGCATGTCCTTGGTCTTATTTCTTCTTTCCTCCTGGCCTTCCTGCAACAGCCTTAAGCAGTACTGCATTTTTGAGCATTCTGTCCCAGTTGGAATTATCAGGTTTTGTAGGTTGAGGGCAGCAAACATAGCAAGGTGCTTGGAAAGGACTTTGCATTATGGGATATGTGCTTCCATCAGAGTCTCCCCACAAATCGCAGGGAATTCTCTTCTCAAGGAACAAGCCTACTGCTGTATCACCTACTATCCTATATACTTTGTTCCCTGAAAACTGTCAGTTTGGAGCTAGAAATCAGCTATGGGACAAATACAAGATACAAGTGGAAAAAAAAGCTGATCTTGATGAAAAGTTTTAACCGATTGGAGGCATGATTATGGCGCTTCTCTACAGCACTAGGGAAAAGACTTCAGCTATGAGCCTTTCCATCTCCACGCGTGATGGAGCTTGGTGAACTGAGACGCAGTGCAACTGAAAGCTGAATTTCCAATCTGGTGTTCAGCTCTGGGGAAAGGCTGTTGTTGGTTTGCATGATGTCAGCAGGGAGCTGCCCTGCTGTTGGTGGCTGAACTGTGTTTTGTCCTGGGGTGACACCTCCTGCTTTTCAGATTATTCTGACTATGGAGACTACTGGAGAGCAAATTATGAAACTGATTATCCAGAGGAGTATAAATACAGCCGTGACCAGCTGGTTCAAGATGTGGAGAAGACATTTGAGCAGGTAGGGGCAGGAGGAATCCTTTATGGGGCTCTTGAACTGTACTTTGGCTCATGTACTGATGTTGTGAAGGAAGACTATAGACCTGCTCTAGACTAGCTGGTCTTAGACTACTTGGATTTAATAGCTGTTGGGGGTCATTGATGGCATTTTTAGCTCTGCAGCCATTCAAGGACAAGCCCAAAAGGAAGAAGTAGGGACCATATAGGCCTGTATCCTTTTCTGGAGTGACATTTTCCTCTTAATCTTTTCATTGCAAAGACTTTGTACCAGCCTCTAAAAGGAATCCTAAAAGGTACCCCTTCCCACAGTTCCCCAACAGTTGCCACATGTGGGTGTGGTGCATCTTGGTCCCACAGATTGTGCCTTGCCAAAGGTTTCAGGTCTTTATCTCTTCCAAGTAGAGACTGTGAGGGTAAATAGAGGCCTGGTCACTCCATGTCTAAAGCTGGAAATGCTCCCTGACTTATAGCTGACGAGGATATCTGGGGCTAGTGTATGGCCTTTGTGCTTAAGCTCCAAGATGGGCACAGAGATCAACCACAAGCATGGTGTGCATTTACCTGTAGGGGGAATTCCATCAAATACCTCTGTTCCAAAGGGACAAGTTGGAAAGAGCCAAGAGAAATTAATTGGCTTCCTTCTCCTCCTCTGCCTCCAGATAAAACCTCTGTACCAGCAGCTGCATGCCTACGTGAGGCACCGTTTGGAGCAAGCCTATGGCTCTGAGCTCATCAGCCCCACTGGATGCCTCCCTGCACACTTGCTGGGTACGACAACGTGGCTGGTTCGCGCAAGCCTGACCTTGTACGTGGGATGACCACCTTCAAGGCACATGGGAACAGAGTAATCTGCCTGTTTAATATTAACAAACAGGGTACAGATAAGAGAAGGAAAGAGGGGAAATGAAATGCCCCTGGCAGAGATGGCACAGTTGCTCAGCAGCGGAGGCATGTGGGAAGGCAAATGTCTCCATCCATGCTGGAGCTGTGGGCACCCAGCTTGAAATTCCAGCGCTGCACTGGGACATTTCCCTCACCTCAGCAGCACTTGAGACTTTCATAGAGGTTTATGATTTGCCCTTTCAAATCTTGTCCATAGCATTTCATGACTTTCCTTTCAAGGCATGCAGCATCAAGCTGCTGTGCCTGTAATGTATACGAGCACAACAGTGTCAGTCACGTGGCGGGGCAACACGGGTGTTCAGCTTTGAACAGACCTTTAGGAAGGTAATCAGTCCTGGAACTGTACTGCACACTCACTGAATGGCTAATTTTGGGGAATAGAATAAAAGGATTGTTGATCAGACTTTGATACATTTGTGACTTCCTGGAACTACTGCCCTCTACTTTGTCTGGATCAACCCAGCGTAGGCATATAAGGGTGCCTGTTTCTAATACTGAACAACTTATAGAATTGTATGACATCTTTGAACAGTACCTACTCAATCATGTAAGGTTCTTCTATGTTTGTTGTTTTTTTCTCCTCTTTTGAAGGTGATATGTGGGGTAGATTTTGGACAAATCTGTATAACTTGACTGTTCCCTATCCTGACAAACCAAATATTGATGTAACTTCTGCAATGGTCCAAAAGGTAAAACATGATAAAATCTTTATTCAAAGTGCTTTATGTTATGAATTTAGATGTCAAAAAAGTTACACACTATGTAGAAGACAATAACTGCCCTAAGGCAGTCACACCATCAGCAAAGAATTGCTTTCTGCTTTTCACCTTAATGTATTCATTCATTTCCTACAGTAACTTTTCCCTTAGCTATTCTCTCTCTTTGTTCTCAAGTTTCTTTGACCTGGTTTAATCTCAGCTCTTTTTCCTGAGATACTTATCCATTAAGATATATATTTTGTAAATATAAATATTGTAGGACTCATGGAGCTGGCTGATATCAAATATGAGCTTTGCAAGCCATTACCATAATCAAATAATTTGTATATCACAGGATTTTTTTTTTGTCAGTCCTGTTTATTTGGGTGCAGCTAGGAAACTGAAATGCTACCTGCCTCTTATCTGTTGATAACTGCATAGCACCATAAGGTCTGTGTTTAAGTTGTGCAGTGTTAACAACCATAACTCTTTTGCCAGACTGAGAACATGGGTGAAGATAACTCTCTGCACTGAACCCTGCCACTTTTAATAAAAAAGAGGGAGTTGAATGGAATTTGTTTTTTGAAATGTGATAATTTACCTTATATCTACCTTCCACAAATAGGAACTGCTCCATTCAAATGTTATACTGGCAAGAGAATGGATAGCTAAGTTTGATTCTTAAGCAGTGTGCATAAATCACACCCATATTTTCTAGCACTGAATACCCTGTAGTCTTAAATTTATGTATTGTGAAGCACCACTGTGAGGAAAGGATGTGTTGCTTGCAGAGCTCCAGGGATGAAGTCTGGGCTCATCTTTGTTTGTGGATGTGCCTAATTTAGGACTGGTATCTGACTTAGCCATCTGCCACATAAATCTGTAAAAACTCAGTACAGTCAACGCAGAGTTCTTGTGGCATTTGAAAATATCCTGGACATTCAGTTGCAATCTTACAGGCAGCTTGTACAAATCTATTTGCAACCTTTAAAGTTCTGGCTGAGCCCTTCGCTCACATGTTTGCTATGGTCATGGCTCCACTGCCTCCTACAAGTTGTCCCCTTCTGAAGTAGCTGAAGAATCAGACCCAACACCTGGCATGTTGCTGAGCCTTCATTTATCTCCACAACCTTATCTTTGACTTAGGGCTTCTCTTGTCTGGGTCAGGAGATATCTGCTGACTCTGACTGCAGCAGCCTACTTTGTTTGTGGGGAAAACACTGAATTCCAGTTCCCAGCAGAATTTACAAAACTGCCCAAAAGTGAATGCTGCCAGCTGACTTGCAGTAAGTTGGATGATGACCTGAATTCATGGATAGGCCAATAAGAAATCAGCTGTTCTACTTTAAGTCAACATTTGAGAACAAGCTTCATGCAGAAGGAATGATCAAAGGTGACATTGTCTGTTCCAGAACTGGGATGCAATGAAAATATTCAAAACCGCTGAGGACTTTTTCGTCTCTATTGGTCTCTACAACATGACTGCAGGCTTCTGGACAAAGTCCATGCTCACAGAGCCCACTGATGACAGGAAGGTTGTCTGCCATCCTACAGCATGGGATATGGGGAAGAATGACTACAGGTACTGCAGTTACTGTGACCCTTACTCATAGCATCTCCTTGAACATTCATTTTTACACTAGAGGTGCACCATGCTGTTTTTGATTTCATTTTTCTTTTTCATCACTTTTTTTTTCTTCTTTTTTTTTTTTTTCCTGAGTAATAAAGGAGAAAAAGAGAATGAGGAAACAGGGATTCTGTGGGATTGTAAAACTTACTGTATGTTCTTCCTGTGAAGATCTAAGGACTATTCTCAAATCTGAGCAGAGCAGTGACTATTATATGAATTAGAAAGGTGATGACTATGTTTGAGGGCTTAAGAAGTATAAATGTAGGTTATTTTTCATATTAATAGGTTTTATGGACACGTACACATTCTGCAGCAATGACACAATGCCTTTAGCAGATGTATCGGAAGTGGTAGGCAGACTCCCAGAGCTTCATGAAAAAAGCCATCATTTTACTTAACACTTGGGAAAGGAGAGGGACAGCAAATTCTCACACAGTAAGGTCTCCTGGGATGAGTTCTGTCCTTTAAGTGGTACCTGCATAAAGATGAAATGGCAGGAGTGACTGACACAAGGGTTTTTTGGCACTACCATCTGTTTAGAAATGAATGCTGCTCTTATACATGTCATGAGCTTATCACCAAGTTTCAGGGAGCAGATGCTTCATATAAAACAGCCTTTTTCTTATGCTCCCAGTGCAATTTCAAGACAAATGAAACTGCAGGGTTTTGCTCCAAGCCGCACCCTTGTAAGAGAATATACTAGGGCTGCTCAGGGTGCAGGCAGGGCTCAGGCAGCAGCCAGCCTGGACACCATCTCTAACCAGAAATGCTTTTCTCTGGCTCACAGGATCAAGATGTGCACCAAGGTGACAATGGACGACTTCTTGACGGCTCACCATGAGATGGGCCACATTGAGTATGACATGGCATACTCTGTGCAGCCCTTCCTGTTGCGGGACGGGGCCAATGAGGGCTTCCATGAAGCAGTAGGTGAAATCATGTCACTCTCTGCAGCGACACCACAGCATTTGAAATCTCTAGACCTCCTAGAGCCAACTTTCCAAGAGGATGAAGGTGAATAAATCCATAAATACTATGTATTTAACAAAAAACACTCAACGGGACTTCACAGTCCACCTAGATGAGTCTTCAATATTCTTTTCTTCAAGACTATTTTCTTGAAAAATTTGATATATAAAGCCATAACTTTCTCTATCAAGGTATTCAATTATCAGATCAGGTGAAACTAAAGCCTTGAGATTTACATTCCCCTTTGTGTGAATACTGAGTGGACAATGTAGGTGAGGTAAAACCTCACATTAATACAGATTGTTTGGCTTCTCTGACTATTACTTACTAAAATCTTCAATCTAGAATTCCCTGGGAGGTTTTCCACCACAGAAAAATAGCATCTAAATGCCTAAGAGTTAGGTTACTGAAGAGGTAGGGGTGAAAAAAAAAAACTAGATGCAGAATCATATACAAAATTCAAGTGATTTTTTTCCTCATCTTTTTTTCAGCAGTATTCTTTCTTCCACTTTTTCCTTAGTGAAAACCTATAACTCAAACCAGATGTAAGCATTAGCTATAAAAGGAAGGAACTGTAGGTGCCTAATTAGATACTAACTGCTACCATAACCATTACCTTAACTGCTTATCTCTTCAGAAACTGAAATCAACTTTCTGCTCAAACAAGCACTAACGATTGTCGGAACAATGCCTTTTACTTACATGCTGGAGAAGTGGAGGTGGATGGTGTTTAATGGTGAGATTACAAAGCAGGAATGGACGAAGCGGTGGTGGGAGATGAAGTAAGTTTGAGAAATGAGAACTTTTTGCAAATAACTTTGAAAACTGTCCATTCCTAGTTCCTCAACATGTGGAGATGCCTGCATCTCCCTGTGCAGGATTTGTTTCTTGGGGTGTTTCTGCAAAGCCCAGTAGGGTGCCAGGTGGAAATTCCCGATGTGGTGCAGATGAGGTGTCGCAGACAGAATATCCCCATTAGCTCTGTGCTCAGCCGCACATAACTTACTTACCTTCCTGCAGAATTTCTCATTTCTAACATCAGCTTCTCTGATGAACACAGTCTGTGACCTTTGCACAGGATCTTCCAGATCCCAGGATCAGTATTGGTGTTCCCCTGGTGCAAGCCCCAGCACATCTTCATAGCTTGAGCACAGTCCTTTGCTGAGTCTAACCAGTACACGCTCTGGTTTGCTCTCCACCCTTTACGGACTAGTGGAGGATGGAGTTCATCACACTTGCCAACCTGAGAAGCATGCAGATCTCAGTCTAACAAATATATTGGCATGGTTTTCTCCTTAGATTTTCCTCTCCACTTTACAGTGGTTTTGGATGTGAATTGTCCAAAAGAACCCAGACTGCTTCTTTCCTCAACTACGTATTACTATTCCTGCTAACTACTACCTTTCTCAGTTAAGAAAATTCAGTTCCCTTGGGAAGTAGCAGTCAGAGGAGCCTCTTTGTATTATCCTCACCAGCCAATCTACTTCCACCTCTCTGTAGTTCAAGATGAAATAGCATCTTCATTCAGGCTGGAGCCATTTACTGAGATGGTTAACATGGAGTCAGAATAATTCAAAGAAACCAAACAAGCACCGCAATGAAAATGGAGTCTACACTCTAACAGAAATGCAAACACAAAGCCACCATCATCAAAGAAACTCTGTGATAAAACATGATGTCAGCAAGCCTCCTGACCCACTGTAAAAATCAGTCACCTTTGATTTATTCAAAAGTAGCAGAGATGTCAGAGAAATGGAGAATGACAAATTGTTCAGGGAAGCTTATCACATCTGTTGTAGAGACACTGCAAAGCTCTGTGCTGGAACAAGACCTTGTCATACCGATTTATGAAAAATATTTCCATGTAAGCTTTTTACTGTTGTCAGAAATTAGGGCATGAGTTTGTTGCCATAGTACTGATCCAGAAAAATGCTTTCAGGAAAAAAAAAAATAAAAGCCTCCTCTCCAGAACAGTGGGACAGCAGGTCATACCCCGCCTTGGGCCACTCAGTCTCTATTTGTTTTCACCCAGCATGAAACCACAAGTGTTAGTATCCAAACTTGGGATGTCACAGGGCATGATGTGTGCTTGAAATCTGTGTCTTGTAGTATATTTCACACCACCAATTACTCCCTGTATGCCTTGCTATAATACAAGCAATATCCTTGAGCCATTGGTTTCAAAGCAGCATCTTTGTCATCTCCAGCTGTGGAGCAGTTGAGGATACTGAGAGCTGTATGTACCTCTTTTGCTTGGAAGGAAGAGATGCTCATGTATGTCAGATACCATAGGAGAAGAGCAGAATCAGATACCTATGTTCTTATTAACTATTAATGGATATCCTGTGTTTTTTCCCTTCCTCCATCCCCAGGAGAGAGATAGTTGGTGTTGTCGAACCAGTCCCTCATGATGAGACGTACTGCGACCCTGCCACACTGTTTCATGTGGCCAACGATTACTCATTCATAAGGTAGACATACATTTACAGAACAAGATTTATTACCTAAAATACCTACAGTAGATTTTTACCATACCACCTTACACTGTTTTACTGAAGACTGTTGATTTCAGTGGGAATTTTCTGTGGACATCATGGGCTTCTCAGTAACATTCTCTGATAGGCCAGGAAGCTGCTGTGCTTCTTTCCAAGTAAGGCAGATGTGTGCAGCCCTCATTCCGTTGGGAGCAAATCTTTACAATGTTCCTGTCTCCTGGAAGCCAGCATGCCTCATACCACCATCACTTGGTGGTGCATGCAGCCATGAAGCACCTAACTCTGGATGTCCATTTGCGCCCCAGTCACCTCGTCTCAGGTTGCTCTGTTAGATCAGAGAGCCAGGTCTTAAAGACTTTCCTTGCTCCTGAGTTATAGAATCATAGAATCCCAAAGTTGGAAAAGACCCCAAGATTATCTAGTACAACTGTCATAGACAGGGACATTTCTGTGCTGGATCATTACACCATAATTAGCACAGCCTGTAAATACCAGCTGCCTCCTCCCCTGCACTGCAGCTTCCCAAGCCAGAAAAGGGAGAAGACTGCAGAACATCCCAGCCTCTGAGGGCTCTGGGTTTTCATGACAGACAGCTAATAGAATGTATGCCTTCATGCTCCCTGCCTTCCTTTAGGTATTACACCCGGACAATTTACCAGTTCCAGTTTCAGGAGGCACTTTGCAAGGCAGCCAACCATGTTGGCCCACTTCACAAATGTGACATCACCAATTCTACAGCAGCTGGTGGGAATTTGAGGTAACAAAGCCAGTTTTTCACATTTGTAAGTCAATTTGTAAGGGCATAGCAAAGTCTAAGTCATCCTTGATAGCTTCCACATTGCATCAAGAATTGATTTTGCTTGAAAATTTAGCATTAATCTTCTCAGTTAATTCTTACAATTTGAATAAATTTTTATCAGCTGAGGATGCAAACATCAAAGGTTGAATTACCTGTTAATGAGAAAATAATTTAGTTTTGTTAATAAAAACTTTGATATTGATTGCAGATCGTTTTGCTAGGTGTCTAAACAAGAACATGTTAGTAACATATTACCTCTCCCTCCATTTACACAGACAATTGCTTGAATTGGGCAAATCCAAGCCCTGGACTCAAGCGCTGGAAAGTGCAACAGGAGAGAAATACATGAATGCAACACCCCTGCTCCGCTACTTTGAGCCTTTATTTAACTGGCTGCAAAAGAACAATTCTGGTAGATCTGTTGGCTGGAATACAGACTGGACTCCATGTATGTACTTCTTGTGGATGAATTAAGAATGTTCATTAGTCCGCATAGACCTTGACCAGAAAAGTCCTTGTCTCTCAATAGCTGTTGAAGGCTTCTCTCTGTATGGAGATGAGGTATGGGAGATTATACTAAGTTTCACTCATGTCAAGGCAAACTAGTACAGAAAAGTTGCTTTTTTGGTTTGCTGTCATGTGCAATTCAAAGAAGGGAACTTGGGGGAGGAAGAGACAGTGGAAAAGTGCATTTTTCATCCTGTTGTGATGATGTTGAGTGTTGAACAATCCAGACTATTTGCTTGCAATCATTGTCAGTACTGGAGAGCCCTGTAACCCTTAGCCTGTCCCTTACAGTGGGATTCACCATGCCAAACCCCAGCACCTGCATATGAGCTTCCCATTCCTTCCATTGGAGCAAAAGAGGTGTTTCCTTCAGGACATGTCTGAATAAGGCCAGAGGACTGCTCTCTGGACATACTCTTTCTTTCTGTCCACTACAAAGCAGGGCTTGACAATGTCATGGCTGACTACTCAGGTCCAGATGGAGGTGGCTAAAGGGAATCAATATAAATCCCAGCAAGCTGGCCTGGGAAAGCAGGTGAAGCTGCAAGGAAAGTCAAGCTGTCCCAGCATTTCCCACTAGCTTTATGTCACTTCAGCTCTGACACAGTCCTTGTTTCTTTTTAAATCAGATTCTGACAATGCCATCAAGGTGCGCATCAGCTTGAAAGCAGCACTGGGAGAAGATGCGGTAAGTGTACTTGCACTGGGACACTGTATTGCTTAGGCAACAGGAGTGCTGTGTGGGCTGCTCTCAGGAAGCGAGGCAGGTTTGAGCTGATTTTGTGTCTGAAGAGTAGCATCAGCAGGGATGAAGGGCTATCACTCAGAAGATGTCTTGTCTGGGTTTGTCATCCACACTGCATTTAGAGTTACTGGAGGCACCTCTCTAGGGATCAGCCTCACTCATGTTAAGGAATACATCTCAGCTGGATGGGCTGAGTTATTTTGTGGAGATACCGATCATTTTCTACCTGGAGCACAGGAGGAACTGTGTACTTCAAGATTGCCATATTTTACCCAGCTATGCTGGTGTGTGTCTAAGTAAAAATGAAGACTTTATCCTATTTTCCTCCATCATGGCTGCAGTAGCTGCCTTCAGAAATTAAATTAGAGTAGCTACTTGACATTAAATATGGAGCTAAAAGAGAGAGGCTGAATCCTACTGAATATTATCAGATATTTTCCTGCTGCAACACTTCTGGATCTCTGTTTGCCCAGTCACTGTAGGGCCCATTTGTGCTGGGCAGCGCAGGAATAAAAAGGCCTTTTGTTCCCACAAGTGTGCCTGCTCTTCCTGATGACACCAGGTGGGCCTATAAAACTGAACAGCAGCTAAAAACACTCAGCTAAGCAAAAGATGGCATTTTAAGATTTTACACAGAGTGTTGGCTTAGCCCATCTGTTTAGCACAGCCACCTGGCTGACAATTTGCTCCTCATGCTAGCTCTGTCTCTTGATGTCAGTCTCACAGAGGCAGCCTATGAAGCTTTGGAACACATACTCTTGCTTGTGCTAATAGCTGTGTTCACCTTGTAGATCATTAGTAATTTTCCAAGAATGAGTGTGTCATCAGCTGGTCATTTAGACCTGTGCACCAAAGCCCATTGGACTGGCAGGGCTGCAGTACTATGGGTTCATTTTTGATAGGAATTAATGCTCTTGCTTCTATCACTCTCTCGCACGCATGCCCCACTGCTGCTTTATTGCTTCCCAGACCGCTGAGTCGAGTTAGATACAATTCAACACTGATATCAGCAGCATGAATAGGTTCCATATTACAACACATTTATTAGTCATTATGGTTAATGTTTAGCTTAATTCCATTTTTATGCCTGCCTTTTGCCATCATAGCTTTTGTTGTGCAATTGAGCAGCTGTAAAACAATTTCATACAGATTACTTGATTTGAATTATTGTGTGGACAGTAGGTTCCTAAGCTCTGATGAGCAAGCCACGAATTTTCCTCTCAAAACTAGTCCCCATCACCATTGTGTGAGAAACCTTCTCATTTGGGAGCTTTCTACTTTGCCCCTTTTAGTGGTTCACAGCACACAGAAGCTGGGAATATGGTGTAATTGCTTGTTTAAGTATTTGGAGGTGTCTTGCACAGTTAAAGGAAGTGGTGGAGTCACTGTCCATGGAGATGTGTAGATGTGACACTGAGGGACATAGTTCATAGGCATGGTGGAGATGGGCTGCTGATTGGACTAGATGATCTTACAAGTCTTTTCCAACCTTAACAATTCTATGATCCTGTGATCAGAACAGCAAAAGACATTGTGAGTATGCAGAGTTACTGGAGGATAAGGGGCAGCTGCATCTCCACCAGGCAATCCTGCAGCTCCTAGTGACTGCCCTGAATGGCACCAGCACAGAATGTTCAGAAGCACAAAGTGCTGTCAAATCAAGCACTGTGGCTCATGGATGGCCTTGAGCCAGCTATGCCAGAGTGTGTTCTGCTGCAATTACCCTGCTAATTTTTATTAGGTTGATGTAATTAAAGCTGCAGCCAGAGCACCACCAGTGTAGCTGATGAAGCAGAAACACTTAGCTTTGCTGTAGCTGGGTGTTGTGCAAGTGCCCTCACAAGGAAAGCTGTTACAAGTCCCTTGCATAGTCACTCTGTCTGTCTTACCTAAAATAAAACTTTCATGAATGGGAATCCCTTGCCACCATTTGAAAACAAAACTGTTCTTCAGACATCCATTCACAGTTCCCCACTGTGTGACTGTTACATGTGTGATCTCATTACGTAAGGCATGTTGAAATGGAAAGCAGTCATTCTGCTGGCACGTGGGTGCATTTTTCCATGGAAAAAGAAAAGGAAAGAAAGAGGCCAGGTGTGCACTACCTTTTCAGATGTGCATGGTGTGTTGCGGGGAACACAGGAAGATCATTTGACTCTGAAAGCAAAGCAGCCTCTGTGGTTAACAGTGGGTACCAGGTGGGATTTTTGAGACTCCCAAGGTCAGCCTGTGGGTGGTCACTTCTCACATGGAATCATCGAATTGTTAAGGTTGGAAAAGACCACAAAGATCATGTAGTCCAACCAGCAACCCATCACACCATGCCCATGAACTACATCCTACTTCTACTGTGCCTTCTTGAATGTCACTCAAGAAAGTATCTATCAGGAATGGCGTAAAGCTGTTACGGACAGTGTTTATAGATATATCTAGATAATAATATCTATAATAGATAAATCCAGGGAGGGACAAAGAAACTTATCGTAGAGTTCAGTAGAATTTTTCCTTTCATTCACATATGGCATTGCCCAGTGGGCTGGGTGGGGTGCTGGTGCTTGCAGAGATTTGTGTTCCCTTTGCAGCTCCCAGGTGCTGCTGCAGAGAGGCAGCGCTTAAAGGTTGTCCCTCTGCCTTAAAAGGACAGGTCTACAGATGAAATGATGGGGTTAAAACAAGGTCATTAAAATCAAAGGTGAAATCATTAGGGCTGCAACAGCTTCAGCATCCCACGCAGATACCAGGAATTGCAGAGGGACAATGTGATGGAGTGTGTGGCAGCGGAGAATACCTTCCTGGTTATTTTTCTGCAAAGCACTCAGATTAATGGAGCTAAAATGTTTGAGTAGCTTCCTGCAATGCTATCGTGACACAAGTAAATAAAACAGAAGTGCATGCCGAGCATTGCAATTACTATTTCTAACTTGCAGTACAACTATCACCTCTGATGGTCTCTTGTGCTCTCTTTGCAGTATGTGTGGGATGCAGATGAGCTCTTCTTGTTCAAGTCATCCATTGCCTATGCCATGAGGAAATACTTTAAAGATGTGAAGAATCAAAATGTTGACTTCCAGTGAGTGGTTTTCTTACTCCTGTTGACTGTGTCAGTATTGCTTCTGGCTTGCAAGCAGTATGAGTTGGTGAAAGTCATTATTATTTCTGTTGAATACAAAGAGGAGAGGTGATAGCAACAATGTCAAACATCAGCTGGTTGTAAAAGGCAAGGTGCCAGCTTCGTTACATGCTGTTCCTTCTCTTCCTGACAAGTCTGAAATTCAGAAGCAGAATGCTGAAGTTAGGTTGCTTATCAGACGGAGAAGTGAGCCTTGAGAATTTCTGGGCAATATAGATAGATCATGGAAGGGATACTGATCTTTAAAAATGTCCAACGATATTTGTTTATGATATTGAATACCTGAGAAGTTTTGGGCCAAGGAAAGATAAGCTTGTTGAACGTAATGCATTAGAATTCTATGCAGACTTATGAATCTTATCTGGGTTTACTTATGAACGTAAAATCTATCATCTCAGACTGATTTCGGTAAGAAAAATCACCCTTTATCTTAGTCTCTTGAAAAACTTTCAGATGCTCTTTACTTTATTTGGTACTACTGTATAGAACATTAGTCATGTGATGTCTAGGATCTACCCCTATCAGAATATGCGAAGGACTTTTTTACACTTGGTATTCCATGCATCACCTTTCTTACAAGACCCACCCCAAATACTTAAGAGGCCCAAGTGTTCTTGTTCTGTAGCTGATTATGTGCTTTGGGAAATCACACCAAGGATTGTCCCAGGTTTGGAGTAGACTCTCTCCATCTAAAGGTACTCCCTTAGCACATAGAAAATGAAATTATTACAGTGTTAATTCTTTTCATTTCCAAGCTGAGGTCACTAGGAAGCATTCACTCAGCATTGCCTGTCTAATGCAACCATTCCCTTACCTAAATTTAAAGATAATGTCATCTCAACAGATGAGAAATCTTTTATCTTCTGTTTCTTAATCAGGGTTGCAGACATTCACATTGGGGAAGAGACGCAAAGGATCTCCTTCTACCTTACAGTCAGCATGCCAGGTAATGTTGGTGATATTGTGCCCAGAGCTGACGTGGAAAATGCCATCAGGTGAGATTTTTATTTCTGGGGAAAAAAAATGAATGAAAGGTTACAAGGAAAAACGAAGCTTAAGCCTGATGAAATGGAAAGTGTGATAAGAAATTCAGTTCTGCAGTTTACATGGAGATATTAGGATAAGAGAAACTGTGTGACAGAAGAAAAATAATCTGTCTATCTGATGGTATCTTGGACAGAAGCCAATGTAAAATGCTTCAAGGGGCTTGTAAAACTGCCATAACACACCTAATTGCATCATACTTTGCCAGGAAATGTCATTGCTCAAATTCTAACGGGAGCTATCCTATATTCTGAAATAATGGGGCATAGTGGTGTGTGCATGCACAAGTGTGTGAGTGTTTCTTTCTCTTGTTATTGAAAAATCAGTGCAAAGTTTATTGTTAGCAAGGACTAAAATGATGCATTAGAAAGAAATCCAAATGTATTTGATCAGAGAGAAATGAAGAGGTCAGAGCAGGAGCTAGTTCCCACTTATGTGTCAATGAACAGCTCTTTTATAGCACAGTTTGACACCACTGTAAGTCATTGCTGTAAAAATGATAAGTAAAACTACAAGACTGCAGCTGGTCATGGATAAAATACAGTGGAATAAGAAGAGGACATGGATCTAAAAGTACAACAATATAAGATGACATTGAAAAAGTAGTTAGAGGAAACAGTGAATCAAGGGAGAGTACAACCATGGAAATGTTGTCCAGATTGAACTTACAGAAGTAGAGGTTCAGGGTAAGACACAAAAAAGACAATGAGAAAAGTGTTCAGGGCAAGAAATATCATGGATTGTGGTTGTGAAAGGCTGTAGGAGGGAAACAGGTAGGACAAAGTCAAAGCTGCGATTTTCTGTCATATAACCAAGTTAGTAACGGGTAAAGAGAATGAGAAGCAAAACACAAATAGAGAATGAGATTAGAAAGCTGCTTGCCTCATTTTGATAAGCTGTTCAATCTGGTTTTAAGAGCTTAGACAGTGTCTGAACATGTTACTTAAGCTGCAGCGGGTTAAGGGCTTAAGTTATCGTGTTTGTTATCCACCAAGCTGTGACAGAACGAGTATGGGGCTTAGCAGTACCTCCTGCCATCATCTGATCAGTTCAGTGGGAGCTTGGCTTACTGGAGAACTATAAAGGAACTGAAAAATGTTTATTTCCTTTAAACAAACTTATAATGTGCTCTTGATGGCAGGATGTCTCGGGGACGAATCAACGAGGCTTTCAAACTGGATGACAACACACTGGAGTTTGAGGGCATAGTACCAACCCTGGCCACACCTTACGAACCACCAGTCACCGTCTGGTTAATTATATTTGGGGTGGTCATGAGCCTGATTGTCATTGGAGTTATTGTCTTGATCATCACTGGTCAGAGAGATAGAAGGTGAGTGGTATTTTTGATACTATGATCATGGCTTCTGGGAGAAGTCCCACATGGCAAAATCATCAGGGTGCTTACAGATGAGCCCTGCCCTTTCCATCAGCAGTTCAGCTCCCTGATGAACACTTGACAGCTTTGGCAACTTAATGCAAGTTTCTTTTCATCAGCACTTTAACCATGGCAGCTAGACATGCTGTGGCTGTAGAGCTGTGGCATGGCTGTTCTTCTGCCAGCCTTGGTGTGAGGCTGGTGGAGAGCCTGCTTGGAGCACAGTGCATGCTTCAGCAGCAGGGTGCGCCCACATTCATCAGCACCTGCAGTCTTCAGAGATGTTATTGGAGTTTTAGCATGGATGCCATTTCCCTTAAAAATTACTGCATTGACACCGGCATATTTGGGTTGTTTTTTCGTCTCACAATTAATGGTAGTGGGCTTGCTACAGTTTCCCTTAAAACCAACACAAACTCTCTTTTGGTATAAGTATTCCCAGTTAAGAACAGTATTATATACAATAGCCTATTCTAGGGATCCAGAAGGACTTGCATAGCACGAGGTATTGTAATACAAAAAGAATTTTCCTTACAGGAAAGCAAGAAAAAGAAGGAATGAAGCAGGATCAAACTGTGAAGTGAACCCTTATGATGAAGATGGAAGAAGCAACAAGGGTTTTGAGCTATCTGAAGAGACACAAACATCCTTTTAGAAGATGTGTTAGCTTGTCTTTGTTTTTTGTTTTTCATTTCACTTGTCAGAGTGGTGTCTAGCAAGGACCAAAAAACTATGTATGTCATCAGACACAATGTCTTCGGGTGGGTAACAGTAACTGAATCTGCTGTTTTTGTGGTACCTAGAAAACATGCAAAAAAAAAAAAATACAAGACTTCTATGTCCTTTGGCTTTTCTATGAATTATGTTCATCATAGTATACACTCTCTGTGCTTCTTTTCTTAGATGTGCTATATCTCATTTATCTTTTTTTCCTCTGTAATGAGATAGAAAATCTTGGAAGTATAGAGCTGTGTATAGCTGAAGACAGATGAGAGTAACTCTCATACTCTTGATGCCTGAGGAATATCTTTCCAGGAGGAGAGCTCAGAAGTCTGTGTAATAGAAAGAAAAAAAAATGTCCACCAGAAGAATCTTAGTGATGAACTCAGTCTGGTATGAATTAAGAGCAATTTTTGCACCTTCAGGAATCTATGTCAATGTAAAATGGATGCTGAATGATAACTAGCAAGCACTGGAACATTGTTAGGAGGCTGTAACATAAGTTATTTTTTTAACTGTTTGCTGGGTAAGTGTTGTACAGACCAAATAGTGTATGTTCTCTGGTAAATAAATAAATAAATGAGTAAATAATCTGTGCTATGTCCTTATCAAAACATGAAATAAATTTCCGTAATAATAAATGATAAGTAAGTCAGCTATTGCTTCTGTGATACAAAATACTGCATTACAAATACAGCATATTACAAATATGAATTGTACAATTACATAAATACTATTACTTACTATAGTAAATTTACTATATTTACAATATATTATAATTCACTATCATTTGCACTATAGCAATAATATTATTACAAATAAGTATTTCATAGACATCATAGCAGCATAAAATGTACTGAATTGGAAGAGACGCAAAAGGGTCATGAAATGCTGACATAATTTTACATAACAGTTTTGGGAGTTTATATTTTTAAATTTATGTGTGCATGTGTAGGCATATGCTCATGTATATAAACATCCACAAAAGTAAGAGAAACCAGCCCTGGAGCTGGGCAGAAAATAAGAACTCCACTTCATGGAAGAGTTTCTAAGCATTCATTTCAAAGGAGAGAAGTTTTACAGAAACTACTTTATTTCGCAATCTCTTCATTTTTTGTATATATTAGGTGAGCATTTTACAAATGTCAGTATGCAACTTCAGACTCTGTTACAGTGATGAAACTTCAGATGTATTTGGTATTTCTAGATGGAATGACGTTGCCCTTCATTAGCGTAACTCTATGAGTGTTTGAAAGTTGGGTGTTCTTATTTAACAATTCAATATTAATATCAGGAGAGAATTTTCTGCTGCTCAGTAGTAAAATATTTGGCAATTATAGTGTTTTAAGATTTTTTTCAAATTTTTACTTTTCAAGTTTTATACAGATCACCAAAATTTACCATTTATTATTGCCATGGCCTCATAAAAAAATGAAAAAAAAAAAAAAAGAAGTATGGAAAGAAGCAATAAGTCCCTAAGGAACTTCCTATATGTAGCAGAGTTGCAAATATTTTAGTTAGGCAGCTTAGAATAAATGCAAAATCAGACATACACCCTGAGGGCCAAAATTAAAATCAATACTACTAATAAACAAACTGATGTAATATTTTACCAATAGCAATTTCTACGTAACTGAAAGTGAAATGATAACTACTTATGTTGTTGTTACTTGCAGCAGTTCTACATTTGACCTCAGGCATCAGCTTCAGGGAATTACAAAGGAAAACTGCATTCAGATGAGATGTGATAATCAGAAAGCCTAACAAGCATGTATTTCCTCGTTTACATTTCCAGCTGAAGCCAAACATTGACAGCTTGGAAACATGGAAGGAGTGTATACAGTGGACATACATCTCAATGTCTGAGAAGTCCAAGGCTGACAGAATGAATTACACTCTTCCACAGCATCCTTTAAGATACAGTCACCTGCAGAGTATCATAAAGTCTTTCTTCATATACTTCTTGGTCAAATCCCTAATTAAATTAGAAGAAGACTAATATGCAGTGTAACAGAGGTGGCTCACGTCAGGAAGAGTTCAGGTTTAACACTCTTACAGAAGACAGGTGGTATGGAATCAGCATGCACAGTCATCTGTATGTGAATCTTCTTTTTCAAGGCCTGCTGTCTTCTCTCAGCACCTCAAAAAATGATAGGAGCTGATGAAAGGCAGGACGCTTTTCTGGCAGCTGAATGAAGCAAAGATGATGGATAAAGTTATTTCGTTTTAAATGCATGCAGAAATTCAGAGAGACAGTGGTGCTCATGGCACAAAGAAAATTAAATTTATTTTTTTATTTTTCTTCTGTTTTGATAATTTTTTCTTCTTTCTTTGCATTAACATTTCTCTCAATTTTCTGACAATAATATTTAAAAAGATTATCGTTTCTGTCATTTCATGATATCACCAACAATATGCCAAATGGTTCTTTGCTGCGTGTGAAGAACAGACAATGGACTAAAATTTACTTGAAGAGAAACAATACATCAGAGTAATTCTTGGCACAGATGACACATCTCTCAAGATAACATCAGTATAATCAGCACTTGACTCCTAGAAGACTCACAGATGTGATATCCCACTCCATCATTCTAAGGGTGGTGTTATTTCATGCAACTTGAGCTATCCAAGAAGGAAGAGGTCTCCTCTAAGTTAAGATACTTGTACATGAATAGAAATAACACGTATGCTATGATGGTTAAAATATAAGGGAAAAATGGTTGTGGGGAAGTACAACTAGTCATCCTGTAACCGTAGGAATTTAATTTTCAGAATTCGAATTTTAAACCAATAAATTAACGAGAAGAATTTTACCCTGTGTATTACATTGACATTGAAAAGTATTTTAATGTACACAAAGATACACATACCTCATGCCAGCAGTTGTACATTATCTGGTAGGTGATGTCTGAAACCAGTTGCGGTCTATAAAGTCTGTATCCTTGAGAAACTTTCTCAATCACCTGCATGTTATCATACAACTCATAGGGCTGCTTTCCCAAAGTGAACACCTCCCACATTAAGATACCTGCAGAAGTGTTCACAGCAATGGAAGGCAAGAAATTGAAGACAAGAAATGAAAACCAAGAAATGTAAGAGAATCTTTCTTTCCCTTTTATGCAATACATAACTGATCAGACTCCATGGAGAGTAATGATGTCCAAAAATACATACAAATATCCCCTTACATAAATGTGTATATGTACACAGGCAGATAGAGCGTTAGAGAAGGAAAAAGAAAATGACAGTTACAGTTACAAATATTTTTATAGAATAAATATAACAAAATTTGTAATGATCTTCTGAAGCAAGCAAGACATAAACTTCTTTGGTATCAGAAAGATTCCCAAATGCTTTGTGATCTCTACTACACATACAAGTAAAAATTGGATTTTACTGAAGCAATAGAAACACTGGATAATATAATAATCATTAATTCATGAAAGACTGCTTCGCTAGAAACTACTTCTGTTGAAACTAAACATATGTGATAAAGTGAAATATTTATTTATTCACAATATAGAATCATTAAGGTTGGAAAAGATCAAAAAGATCACCTTGTGCAATCACCAACCCATCACACCGTGCCCACTAACCTCATCCCTCAGTGCCACATCCACACTGTTCTAAAATTCCTCCAGCTATGGTGACTCCACCACCTCCCTGGGGAGCCTGTGCCACTGCCTCACCACTCTTTCTGAGAAGAACTTTTTCCTAACATCCAAATTTATTATTAATACTGTAATTATTTATTTTTCCAAGGGGTAATGTATTGGATCTTCAACTTCCCTCCAGCTAGAAGATTGGAGCTTTACAGTGTCACAGTGAGATTAGAGTGAAATGATACCCAAATCTCACCTTTCCCTGATAAGAGCAAGAAACAGCCAAGACTATTTGTCATCCAACATCTGCTTTTGGCATGTGACTACTTTGGTTCAGTTCTTCAGCCCTTCAAAGACTCACTATTTTAAAGCAGTCAAACCAGGACTGACAGATTCAGCTCTCTCCTTGCTTCCACTGCATCAGTGGATAGTGGCAAAATGATGGGAAATAGTGTTCTCCATTGAAGTTAATGCTGATATAGAAGTTAATGATAACAATGCCTGGAGTCAGGATTTCATCCATAAAAACAAAAAGAAAATTTATCACCAGAAAATCCATCTTTTGATGTAGTTGCATATATTATAAAAACATTGCAAAGGGAACAATTGAGCTGTTTATCTGCCAGACACATTAACAATTTTGGGAGACTAGCTGAAGTTAAAAAAGAAGTATCACATTTGGAAGCACTTTCATCTGCTTTATTCACCAATGTGCAATCCCAAGGTTGCCAAACTTTCATCAAATTCCATTTCATGAAAATTCCAAAAATTCCTATTTTGATTAATAAAAATATTAAATGTGAGTACAAGCTGTAATTGCTTTTTACGTTATTTCAACATGTGTCTAGTAATTTCATATACTAAGATTAAGAAATTCAAACATGGTAACATATACAGATACGTACTTATATGCATAATTCCATACATACCAAAGGCCCATACATCTGACTTGCTACTAAATTTGGTGTAAAGAAAAACTTCTGGTGCAGACCACTTCACTGGAAACTTGGTTCCAAGTGAACTTACATACAGACCATCCAGGACATACCTAAAATGGAAGAAATGAATTTGGTTGTGCTGGTTGAAGGGAAATTTTGCCCAGGAAAATCCCAGACGGAATCCCAAACTTCCAAAGGATAAGTGGTAGAAACATTAGCTGTAATCAGTAGATAAGATAATTGTTATCAGTGTGTTAGAGAAATAATCACAGAATCATAGAACTGTAGAATGGCTTGGGTTGGAAGGGATTTCAAGATTATCTAGTTCCAACCCCTCTACTGTGGGCGTGTTCTGCTATGTCCCAAAGCTTCCTGTTGCACTGTCACCTTGTGAAACACCTTATGTTCTTCAAGCTTTCTGAGCTGCAGTATGTGACCAGTGCCCATGGTTATAACACCTGGCACTGCTAAGATTTACTTTGCTCCATCAGCTTTGCAACTGCCAGGAGCCATAGGCAGCTTTTAGGTATCCCTTATCCTTCCCATCTTCATCAGACTAAGCACTGTCCCCTCAGCCTCTCCTCAGAGGACTTGAGGCTGCTCATCTTCTCCCACTGCCCTCTACTGAAGCTGTTGATGTAGGTGGTCAGCCCATGGATTAAGTGAATATGGTCTAGAAAAAAGCAAACTGAGATTTCCTTAACAAACATGAGTAGTGAAATCTCTCAGTTGCATGTAGTCTTTAAACATTAACTTTCTGAGACAGAAGAGTGTCTTTATTCTAACCCCATAATGGTTTAGGGTCCATTAAGGGATAAGAGACACAAAGAGCTGTAACACACTGCGGTTAACTTTACTAATTGCCTGTTATTTGCTTGTCAATACCAGTAAACTATAGGTACACTAATATCATAGCTTCACAAGGCTCCCAATTCTTATACTTACCTTGTCATCCCAAAGTCAGATAGTTTCACAGTAAGGTTGCTGTCAACCAAACAGTTTCTAGCACCCTTTAGTAGAAAAATGAGGAAATAGATGAGTAGAAGAAGACTGAAGTGGAGGAAATGATGTCATGTCTTCCATGTCTATCCACTAACATTTCAAAGAATAGTGAAATTCTTTGACTGAAGCAGCTGGAAACTCTAAGGTATTAGCAAGTAGTTCTCTCATTTTGCTTTTGAAAAACATTCTTTATCATTACCTCAGTTTTACAAATGAGGACACTGGAGGAAGAGCAAACAGAGGTGGGAAACCCACATTCAGCTAGTCAGAAAGACAGCAACAGATCTAAAAACTAAACTCTGTTTATCAAAGCACATCCTGCTCCAGGGTCCTTTTTTGTAGTCTCAGAATTTACCAAGGCATCAAAAGCAAGAAGGAAAACATTGATTTGATTATCCACAATGCATTATAAACAGCATGAAACAATAAAAATTGATATGAACACTCTGGTTTATTAAAGTTTCAGTAAGAATATACTTCTACAAATGATCACCAGAGAACACATCTAAAGTTGTATTTTCTGTCTCTGCATGCTCATTAATTTTTTTGTGAAACAGTTTGAATCTACAGCTAGAAATCAAGCTCAAATTTTATCTCTGTCTTCCCATGGTGCACAGACAGTTTTCAGAAATGGACTCTGTATTTGATACTTGAACACTGCTATCCACATTGTCTGTCATTCCTCATTTCTGAAGGAGAGTGTAAAAATTAGTGACATATGGATTGAACAACTTTGTTCGCAAATAGAAATAAATTTTTGAAGGTATCAACAAGGCAGCATATAAAATGGTACCTGAGGAGGTGGGGTCCATGTTGGAAAATCCATATCAAGTCCATAACATAAATCATTAACAAATATTCCAATATATTTCTGTCTGGAGTTAGAAGGCAGAATACTGCTACTGGTTCTGAAATTTGTGTATGTTTACCTTTAACAGGTCCAAAAATAACTGCTTATTTCCCCAAATATTCATGCTACTACTGTTTATAGCTATGTTTTGCATAAAGTTTGATTTCAGGACCATGAAATGACTGACCCTCACACTGAGAGCAACTTGAAATACATTCTTGAAAACAGTGACTTATAAATGCATTCAAAAGAGAAGGCAACTGCAGACTTTCAAGTTCTGCTCCTGCTTGCAATGCACAAGAATGAACTCCCATTTATCCTAACAGCATCCATACTTGTTAGAAGTTTCCAATTAGATAAATTATGGATTTAGCCCTAAAAATAGTGCCCCACATCTTTAATGCTGCACCTCTTTCTCCTGGAGAACTAAGCCACCAATTCAGATTGAAAATTTTGGTTTACTGATGCTACAATTGTGCTGCACAGTACTGGATAAATCCCTGAGCCTAGAGTCCATACATGCAGGCAGCACAGTATGCAGTGCTGGAGCCCTGCTAGCCCACCCAGATCTGAAGCAGAGAGGTTAGCTTGTCGGCAGTGCTGTTTACATGTGGCTATAAAGCTCCTAACCCAGAGGTTCTGCAGACCATGGCACTTTTTGGGTGAGTACCAGGAGAGCCAGAGCAGCTGTGACTGAACTTAAGGACAGAACTACCTCTGCCTTCCCTGTTTCACTTCTGTGGGATGACTTACCAAGTCTCTATGTATGAGCTGACGGCTCTCCAGAAATGCCATAGCATCACAAACGTCATAGCAGATTTCCAGAAGCTGAAGGGGCTGCAGCTCCTTCCCATGACTCTGTAGGTAGCTGAGCAAACTGCCATTTGGCATATATTCCATCACTAGATAAATGGGATGCAATTTTGAACATACTCCATAGAGTCTAACAAGTTTGGGATGATTAAGTTTCCTGAAATAAAAGCAAATAAAACAGTAAGAGAATGAATATATATGATTGAGCATTTCTGTAAGTTTATTTCTTCAAATATTAAAGCAGCATTCTTTGAGAAATTCTTGAAAATGAATGCAGTATTATCTTAGACCTCAAAGTATTCCTTTTCAAGAGGCACTGAGACTCCTTCTGCTCATTACTGTGAACCTCGGTATTGATGACAACCAAAAGAAGTACTGATAAAGTGTCAAGTTCATGGTCAGAAAAAAATGTGAAATAAAACTTAGCAGAGAAAATGTGCAGCCTTATTGGTGGGAGAAAATGGAACTGAGCGGGCAGGGTGGACCCTATACCTAAGATTTCTGCTAAAACCATGCTGCAACATTTTCAGGTTCAGAATGATGATTGTATCAGCTAGTTGCCAGGAAGGTAGTGCATGCCTTCAAGACATGAGATAATAGAAGTGTTCTTGAATTCATGTGCTTAATATCATCTCAAGGAATTTCACTGGAGATTCTGACATGATTATCTCTTTGGATTCAGAGATTAATGCTTCAATCAAAAACATCTTTATATTGTTTATACTTCCCAGTTGTTCACTGCATTCCCACCTGCAGGACGGCAAGAACGGCTTTCTAATCATTTCTGTTTGTATGTTAAGGAAAGTAGTTTTAAGTGACAAATGTGGACCCTTTAATGTTTTGGAAGAGATGTTAGATGAAACTTTTTTTAGAGGATCTCAACAGTTTGTGTGAAATTATTTTGATGATACTCCAAATGTTCTACATGGCTACCTATTTACCCTGTGTCTAATGTACTCAACATTATTTAACGCTGTTTTTAAGAGGAAATTCTTTTTCCAGTGTCTGCTTTGCATTACTGATTAAGGTTTGGAGAAATCATTGTTTCCAAATACGTAAGCAAAGCTTACGTCATGGTCTCAGCTTCTTCTATGAATTCATCTTCCGACATGACTCCCTCTTTAATCATCTTTACAGCCACATCATATTGTCCCTTCCACTTTCCCAGATGCACTGTTCCAAACTGACCACTTCCCAGCTCTCTCAACAGGACAATTTCTTCTCGCTTCAGCGCCCAGATTCCTAGCATGACAAAGAAATTCCCTTAAGCAAAAAAATAACAAATGTAAGCTCCATGGCTGTCATGTGCAATGCTGTTGTTTTCTCTGAAGGGCTACAAAATCCTGTTGCACTGATGTAACATACCTATCTCTAATCTCAGTTTTATGTCTGAGGAACACTGAACTTCCTATGAGTATTGTTTGCTGCTGCTTAGGTTTAATCTGTACAAGCAGTTTTGAGAATGTTTTATGCATCAAATGAGAAATATCCCTGCAGGAGATCAGAAAACAAGTATGACTGTGCCAGTTAATAGTGCAGAGGGGAAAAAAAATGGGATAGGAAACTCACATGATGCTTCATGTTCAATATAACATTTGACATAGAGTGTTTTAAAAAGACACAACATGGATATTATGTTGGCAAAGTAAAATAGCCTCAAAATGATAAGCTCAAAGATTCTGCAACCTTTCAAAAGCTGGAAAGCAGTAAATAATGATTTTCTGGTCTTGTTTTCATTTGTGGCCAAGTCTGACACTATAAAATTATTTTCCTACCATTTCCCAATGAAGCTGTGGCTGGGACTTTATTTATTTGTGTAGAAACCACGTGCCGGAGTCTTGTCACCATACCTACAAATGAAACCCATTAAAGGTCTCAGTATAAAAATAAGTACTCTGAATCAAATAACATACAGGGAATGAATGCATAAACACAAACACACACACCGTATTACAACCATCCAGGTAAAGACAACAATTTTTAGCAACTTCATCACTTCACAAGACTAAGCATTTTCTATGCTTAAGGGTTTTCTGAACATTTTTTTAACAATTTTTTCTTTGCAATTCCTCCAGCAGTGTCACTGCAAAAAGAGGCAGTAAAACATCAAAAAGTACTGTACAGCAAAGCAAAGCAACTATTTTGATTGTGAATACGGTAGATCAAGTTCCACCTAAATTCTCACAAAAGATGCCACAAAATTTAGAATATTCAGCATTGGAAGTTGTTTGTGTTAACTCTGAGGAGTGAGGAAGACTACACCAGAGCCATTCAAGTAGAAAGAATACATAGGATTACCTGCTGAATTGTGCTGGTGATACTGTATAAGTTTGGGAATGGATTCAAAACAGTGATTTTCAATGAGGTAATACTTATTCTCAAGGTTTTTTTGCACATGGTAATGTTTGACTGTTCCTTTTTCACTTCTGAAAAACACAACGAAGTACTGTGTATGTTAAAGCCTTGCAAAGTACCTTACAGCCCATGCATTAATAGATAAGTTAGCTGAGGGACAAGCTACAGCACTCCAACCAATCAAATATCTAAATATGTAGCAGATCTGATCAGGGAGACTGTTACATTTTCCTCAGTAATATTTATCCACACTGTACACCAGTTGACTATTTAGAACAGACTGAAGCACATTACAGAGTTTTGATTTATACACCAATGTAGCCTGTATTTGTCTCCCAACATTTACATCCACAGCCAATAGATTTCATGTACTACCCTCACAATGGCTCTACATCTAGTTCTGAGCACCTACGAATAAAAGGAACACAGTTAAAAACTAGCTCTAGTCTGTTCCAGAAATCAGCATTTCCACATTTTCTTCTGCTTTCTAACTTCTACCAAATGCTTCTCTTCCTTTCCCCTCCCTTCCAAGAGCCAGTTCAAATAACCGGTATGACCTGAAAGTGCCTGAGGTTCACCTTCAACACAATGCAGAGATTTTGCTGGAGATGAGTCACACTGAGTATAATTTCCACTGCACACTCATAGAAAGAATACTTGGATACTCACTTGGATACTTGGATTCTTGGATACTCACTCATTAAATGTGCTGAGTACAGACACAGTATAAATTCCTGCCTGGCTAGATTTCCGCACCATAAAAGCTCCTTCTTTCCCCTAAAAATAAATAAATAAATACATACATACATAAGCAAATAAATAATAAAAAAGAAAAATATAATAAAATTAGGAGAATCTACGAGGCTGGGATTCACTCCAGTGGGCTTTAGACTTCTACACTGGAACATCCACAGATAAGAGGAGATATGACTCATCTGACCTTTAAGAATACCTTAAGACAAGACAAACTATACCTCAGAAATATTGATTTCTCTCCTTAAAAAGGGAGTCTAGATAACTGCTTATGGTATTCCAATGTAGATGTTTAAAATTAGGTGAGTTGTACCCCAACCCAGCCGTGAAACAAGTAGTATGTCTTTTTGATTTGATGCAGGCACAGGTTTTCTGCAGGGTAGATAGAAAGCAGATAAAGATTCTCCTCCCTCCTGTCCCTTCCAGTTACATTATGTGTTATGTGACCAGACACTGCCCCACACCTCCCATTTGAATAAGCACCTCCTCTGCCATACTCAGTAGCTTCATGTAATGCATTAGTTTGATGTCATTTTCTCTTGCCAAAGTATTTCTGAATGGTGGAATAACTAAAAAGATTTTCTCTGCATATTAATATATTTGAAATATATATGTGTATTCTTTGGTATTCCAGTCCAAACTTTCACTACTTACTTTTACTTCTGTTAACAGCTTACTACACTGGGTTAGATATTCTGTATTTCAGAATTCAGTTTTGAAGTGTATAATCTGCTTATCTGTGCAAGAGCAACAATGCATTCAGATATTTTTGGAGATCTGTTTATCAATACTAAGGGAGTACAAGAGTTTCTAGCACTGAGTTATGCAACAGCTATTTGAAGAGCATCAGCATCCTCTAGCTACACAGTGTAGCAAAGACACAGAAAATTTTCTACAGTTGTTAGTACACAAGCAGTAACAGTTATGTTGTACCTTCTGATGGAGCAGCTGCTCAGATTGGGCACGGGAGATACTAGCAGCATACCAACTGCAAAAGAAGTATTAGGCTCATTACTGACAGGTTTATTTCTGGGTGAGGCACAGCAGACTCATGAAAAATGCCATACATGGTAAATATTTTCAAAAATGCTTTTAAAAACTAAAGTTGAGACTTGACCTGCATGTTTAATTGTAGTCCATGATAAGACAGAAACCACTAATTCCTATCAGCTTCCAATAAACTTCTATAACTTGAGATATCTGGGCCCATGCTCTGATTCTAGCTTTTTACAGTAAATCCTTACAGGAGGATCCTGCAGTCCTAAAAGTCTGTCAGGAGGTCTATCAGAAGTAGCTTGATTTGTCCTGAACCTGGACATGTTGATCTCCCTAACAGCTGTGAGTTACATAATTTCTCCTCTAATCTTCTGTTTTTTACAATATGTGAGCAAAGTGAGAGATCCCCCATGGAGGAAACAAGCCAAACATGCTATGTCAGATCATTCTGGGGAACTCATTTAAAGCCTTTTTAACAAAAGTTCATTTTATGAAGGATCCTTTTATTAGTGTAAGAGACTGATTTGCCTAAACACTTGTTTTTTGTTTGTTTGTTTGTTTGTTTTCCTGTTCAAAACCAAATACATTCCTGTTGTCAGAAGGTTGTGTGCAGTGATGCTACTGATGACCTCAAATCATGACTCAGTGAGGTGGTGGATGCCCTGTCCTTGGAGACATCCGAGGTCAGGATGGAGAGGGCTCTGAGAACCCTAATCTGGAGTCCCGGTTCATTGCAGGGGAGTTGGGCTAGGTGACCTTTAATGATTCTATGATTTTATAAATTTAATTATCACTATGTATATAATGTAAGTACATGGAATGCCATTGTTCTCTGTACATATAGAGTGGAAATACATTCTCTGCCCAAGAATCTTTCAGTTATATCCTACATATATGTATATCCTACATACTCACTCATGTTGAGCCATGCTCTGTTCTTCTGCTGATGTGTGCTCATTGACACTTGAGTTTTCCCTACAAAGACAAAACAATATACTGAAATGATAGGAAACTAATCAAGAAAATCGTTTTTCTCAGGTGAAATGTCACATTGTGTATATTTTTGAGTAACTGTTTCTATTGTACCATGTTCCAAGGTGAATATTTAAAAAATTGAGATATATTTAATTCTCCAGATTTTTTTCTGACTTGCTAAACACTTACAGAACCTTTCCCCGCTGCTGAACAATGTGTTGGAAAGACAAATATGCTCTGTGCATGCTGTAGCAAGCAATGAAATCACACATGCCTTTACTGAGTTTACAAAGAGACTGCATCTACCACTTCAAAATTTACATAGATTTCCAAAACTGTACAACCCTAAATCTCCCAAATAAATATTCTTAGCACAACAGACAATAATAAGGGTTCTAAAAGAATTTATTGTGCAAAAATAATAGTGATTGCAGTTTATGCTGCCTTTTTCAGAATAGTATATGAGTAGTGGCTTTTTTGTTTTGTTTTTGTTCTTTGGTTGTTCCTTTTTAGTTTATTTTTTTTTTTTTAAGTAACGCTCTGGATCCTATCTAGTATGTTTTACTGTAAGAATGTCTGTGAAGTTTCTGTAATGTTTTCATGCAAAAACTTTGAAATACACTTAATGCTTACAATGTCATAGCATCTTGCAAAAAAGAAAATTCAAGACTGATTTATCAGAGTTGGACTCACACTACCTTGTACTGGAATGTTTGCATGCATATAAATGCATGAGCATGCTAGCAAGAGAAATAAGAATACAAAGACTGAAATCCCAGCATATTGAACACAGTGGCAAAACCCTATTGATTTAAATGAAAACAGATGATGGGGGAAAAACTTATGTTTTCTGCATTAACATATGAGTCAGGAAGACAAATTGCATTTGATTCTACACCTTGTTGTAAATTATATGCTTAGTACTCAGAAGGTTATTTAAGAAGATGAACATTCCAAAAATATTGCCTGATTTTTTTCTAGAGTCGTGAGGAGAACATTTAAGCAGTGGATGGATGCATACTGATTCACCTTGGCTCATCATCATTCAGGAATAACTTTCTCAAGTAAGTGCTTGGTACAAAACCTTCATTCCTGCAAAATAAACAGTTCACAGTTCAGCTACCATATATGATTGCATCTTAAAATTGGTCACTTTAAATAGGAAAAGGGATTAATCAGACACATTTTAGAATGCCACTAACAGAAATGCTTATGGTTAAAGCATTTCTGTTTTTTTATGTGACATGGAGAAAATTCAGAGGTAATTTGTTTTACAAGACTATATTACAATGAATTACGCTTTTCACTAGTCACTGAAATGGCTTCTTTTTCAGTGACTGGCATCATCATATGGAAGATTGAAGCAGCTGTTCAATGATATCATTACATGCCATCTCCGTTGCTGTGATGAAGTATGCCAGTGATTAACAGATGCCAGCAGAGTATCAGAAGCCAGACACAGAACGTCAGCAGGTAGGCTCAGCAGTCTTCCTTAAACAGTGCCAGATGCAGTTGAGAAGCTAAGCTAAGTGAGTATGAGCAGCTGAGCTAGCATATGAAGCAGCAGGTAGCATGGCACGTTGGACTAAGTTATGGGGATCCATAGTCACTTGTAGTGGTAAGGGGGTGGGCTGTAAGTTGTGCCCACCAGAAAAATAAACAAGGGGAGTAAGAAGTATGTTTGAATATGAATGGAGACAGAAAGGAAGGGTTTCTTCACCACAGATCTCAGTAGAGCAAGAAGAAATTGCATGCAAGAGAACGCATGAAATCTGAAACAGGCCAGCTGTTTGTTCCTACTACATTCAAAACACCAAGATCTTTGAAGTTTCCAAGCAGAACTTTAAGGTTTTGTTGTGCTGTATGTGGAGTTTGTCCTTGCAGAATCCATGCTGCAAAAGCCTGAGTTTCACAAGCCAAAGAGAAGAACTATAAATGTCCCCCCTTCTCTTGGTTTCTTTTTGCTCCTTCACTCAGAGCCCTTTGCTCAGGCTCCATTAGCACAGCTGCCTATATCATCTACTTCTGCATAGCTATTAACTTTCCAGTGATGACAATTAGCAGTGAATCTCAGCTTACTGATTTATTATTGTCTTTGAATTTCTGGGGTTGTATGCTGCTGCTTTCTTAATCCAAACAGTGTGCCAATCCTGTCAGTATAAAATACAGGCACTTTAACTCCATGTTGATTTATTTATTTGCTTACTTGCAGATGTAAACTTAATCAATGAGTTATGAGTGGATCAAGTAATTCCATTCTGCTCCAAAACAGTTTGGATATCCCCTTGTTTAAAAATTCTTCCCTTCCACATTTCTGTCATGTACATGAAATCAAACTCAAAGAGTATCCATCATGAGAAAGACAAGAAGTCATATCTCTTCCAGGCAGCTCCTGTTTGTTGTGTTTTCTTTGTCTCCAGCATGCTCTGAAAGCTGTTTCTTATTTAATGACTTGGGAAGCAATTTTCTTTTCTGCTCCAGCTGGATGTTAATGAAAAATGTTGTATTTTAAGTAGTCAGAGGGGATTCTTCCAGTTGTGAACCTCAAAGAGAATAATTTAATGCTTCTGTTCTATGCTGGATGTAACTGTTTCAGCAGTTCTCATTGGTCTCCTGTGCTGTCATTGCGATTGGAATAGCAACGGTGTTGGTCTAAAGATGATTTGTGCATACGTGAGAGGCAAAGTCTGTGAGAAGAGATGTTACCTTTTTATTCCCTGAAACGAAATAATTGGAAATAGACAACCAGCTTCAGAGTGCACAAGCCCTTCTTCAGGCACATGTCACAGTTAAAGCCACTGGATACTATTTTAGCTGGCGCACAGGCACTGACTATAGTAAATCTCACCCACACTGGCAGCCAAGGATGATAACGAAAATGGAGTTGTACAGAACATAATGAGGATTCTTCCTAAAGGTTTAAAAGCTACTAATATAGTTCCAAGCTAAGACTAGCTCTAGACCTGTAAGGTACCAGGACTGCCAGCTGTGCTGTCTATGAGGATGAGATGTGTGAAAGATCATGATCATGGAAAAAAAGTGTGGCGCAGTGCATACTTACCCTTCCAAATCTCTTACTTTCCACCAGGCAAAATCTTCCTCTTGCAATACATGGTATTTATTGCTTTTGACAAGACGGATAGTTGAATTTCCTGAGGGTTGATAGTTGCATTGGGCCACAGCCATATTTAGAATTCCCTTGTTTGATGACACAACCTGAGGCAGGCTTCTGCGTCTCAGCTTTTGAAGACAGAAGAAATAAAATGTCAAAGAGATACAATGCAGAGTACAGTAAGAAAAGATAAGCAACATAAATGATCACATTGAACAGAATGATCTTCAAGGTGGATAATGATATTAAGCAAATTAATCAAAGCTAAGAAGATGGGCACAGGCATGCACCACATTTTCTCATTCATGTAGAAGTAGAACATTCCAGAAAAATCCATATTTGTGAGACAGGTGAAAACAGAGCCAAGTTCCATCATAATGACACCAGAAGCACTACACAGGGTGCAGGCTGACACAGCTGTAATAGGAAGCTCTCATTAACAAGATGACATAACAGACTGCACTCATATCAAAAGCCTAATATCATCTGAAGCTGATACAGTTTACCAAGCAATTGTAATTTGTATGCATTAGACACCATGTGAGCAAATGGTTTTACTATAACTAAGTGCAATTATTTCCTGTTGTACCAGAAAACTCCATCACATCATCACAGTACTGTAACATATATATATGTATAACTTATATATATACATCTTATATAAGTTTTATACATATACATATATATATGTTATTATATATATGTTTTTTATATATATATATTTATTATTTTTTTATCAATAGTAATAATTACTGTAAAGCACAAGAGACATTCATCAGTCATTACCAGTAATCACTGAAAGGAAAGGCTACATGATTCCAAATTGTCCCCTTTCCCTACCATCTTTTATTGACCAACTTATATGTTTCCCTACCATCTTTTCTTTGACCAACTTATATGTTTCTTTTAATATGTCTATTAGATATTAGAAATCCTAGTTGGTGATGAACTTTCTCTATGCAGATTTAAACAAGTATAGATATGTAACTATAGAATTCATCTTTGACCCATGTCTTCAAGTGAAATGTGAAACTACAGAAGATTCTACCTATCACCACTATTTGTTTAGGAGGTCTACGCAAATAACTTGGATGGGAAGCGTGACATTAAGTTTAGATTATAAAAATCTAACCATAGGCAAAAAAGACATCTAAAATTTAGGCACTGAAATGTGTTTAGAAATTGAAGAAATCTCATAACTGAGAAAATTGAGGCATCCCAATTCTGTAAGAGCAGGGAAAACTACTTGTGAAACACTGACAGCAAAAGATGGCAGGAAATAACAGACTTGGGATAAGAGGCTCCAAGTGCCAACTCTTTATCTTATGCAATCATTTTATAATTGAAAAGCACTGTAATGCAATAACAGGTAAAAATGCCAAGTGTTCTGAAGCAGGCTGTGATTCCTTTAAGTCAAATCCTAGCAACCATGACATTGTGTGTTTGCTTGTTTCATCTTTATTGATATTTCTTTACTTAATTTAAGCAAGGAGAAATCAAGAAGCCAATTAATTGACTCCAAGGAGCCGAAAGATACACAGGATCTTTTCCAGTAAACACACTGAGTCTCAATCTGATCTCACTAAGTTCCCATGATGATGCACTTTTGTAAGGAACAGAATCCTCATTTGCCTAGACTTAGACTTGTTACTCATCGAGCGTTACTGCTTGAGCACAGGAAGACTAGTTCCTGTTGGCCATGTCTGACTTCAGTGGAAGGGAGCTTTTAGCTTGAAGGCCTTTGTTAAGCACGATCCAAGCCTTAGGCTTTCTGTTTGTTTTGTGGATGACAGAAAGAGTGGCCTACAGCTATCAGAAAGATGGAGAAAATTATAATGCAGAGATTTAGCTGCATTTTCATAAAAGCATCTAGTAATATTAGAGCAAATAAATATCTTGTAAATGAATTTATGGACTGATCTGTACTTCTGAAATCTGGCTTTGGTAATTTTTTTAGATTAAATTGTTCATTCTTAATTTCCCATTTTGATTATGGAATGGTCATGCTTTGAGGGAGCTTTCATCTTTTAGGGCAAACAGAAGAAAGTGCAAAGATTTGGCCAAAGTAAATGGCAGAAATAATTATGATCAAAGAAAGGCATTTTGTTTTGCCCAAACTGCCAGGGGAAATATCCAGCCAGAGATGAGCACATCAGATTTGTAGTCTCCTTGGTTTTTACTGATGGATTTGTACTTGTCTTTGGCAGCATTTCTGGATAGATTTCTGTATAACCTGGAACAGATTAATATTTTCCTTTGTGTCCTTACGTATTACTTTCCATATCCAGCACTCATTGAAAGCCCTAAAGCCTTTACTTTCCTAATTGTAATCGAACACACCTTCTTACTTCCCTTATGCTAGCAATGGTATTATTGTGATTTCCATATTAATGACTTTATCACCACCATCTAGAGAGAGCTTTAGGTGTCAAGCTGAGATTCAGGTGTGATGGGCAAATGTGGGATGCCTACTAGCTGCAAAACCATGCTCCCATGGCACAATTGGAGGTATGTACTTCTTCATTTACTCTTCCAAAAAACTTACCCAAAAAATTACCATGAGGAGATATGCATGTGCACACAGTAGACTTCTACTTGACCTACAGAAAATATTTGACATTGCAAAGACAGTGCCTGCCAGACACCTGCAGAGATGGAAGTGTTTCTAAGACAGGAAGCTCCTACTTATCAAAGCACAGAGGAAATGTCCACTGTTTCTTCTGAAGGCATGGTTGTCACTTGTATTCTCTTTAATAGCATCACCCTTTAGGAACCAGCTCTTCTGTGGCAATGGTGTAATGTTCAACTGATGAAAGGGACAGAGACATCAAAGGTGCAAGCTGTGAAGAGAAAAACTAGTAACTCTGGTAGGTTGAAGAAAAAGGAAAGGAATAAGACTCGCAGGGTCTGGAAAGTTGAAGGATATGAAATGGGAGGCAGATGGAAGGAAGATTGGCAGCTCAGTTGTACATTTGATGACCTGTTTGAGTAGATGAAACAACAAAGTAGAATGTGCTGAAAGCTTATAGAAGTAGCTCTGGTGCTAAATATATTCTGCTGAGTGCTCCTCACCATGAAAACTCAGTATTAGCCTTCTAAACCTGATCAGTATGATACAGCCTGGAGAAATGAAGTCAAGTTGTTCTACCCAGATGTGGTACTTATTATAACTGCATTTACTGAAACTGTTTTAGAAGTATCAACCTTAATACTGTCACCTTCCTGCATTTAAAATTTCCCTTCCAAAATAACATCTCTGAAATCAATCAGATAATGAAAATAAATCATAAAGGCCTAGCAGAAACCAGTCTGTTCAGCAGAACATTTGCATGACTGATGATCTCTCCAGATAGACAAAGCATCTCTTGATGGAAGCCATGCAAAGCAGACCACAGAATTCAAAACAAGTTATGCTGCTGCATGTTCACAATGCCATTACTTTCAAATATTATTAACAGAAAAAAAAATAAAGTCAAAAGCTTCTTTGATCATAGTCTGTTTTCAAGACTTAATTATTATTTTTGGAGCTCCATTTTATTGCTCATGGTTTTGTCTTCTGCTTCTTTATACTCTATGCAGTTCTTAAAGCCCTAGTTGTTATGTTAACTGTATACATAAGAATTCAAGCTTTTCTTCTTTATTTTTTTATTTTTTTAAGTTTCGTTCTGATCGACAAAAAGAAGCAAGGAAATGAGCCCATAGTGTACCCTAAAGGTACAAACCACAAACCAGAATGCAAATGAAAATAGGGTAGGAGATATGAGGTTTTTTTTTAAATCTCATGTTTTTAATCTAATTTACTTTTGGAGGAGGTTGGACTAGTGATCTGAGAATACACAGACCATTCTTCTAGTCTTTTTTCTAATTAGATGAAAATGTCATAACTCAAACAACATTGTTCTATTTCCTTGGCATCTCTACCTTCACCTCACAGAACTTAGTAACTAGGCTGAGCAGTGAAATTAAGGTCAATGATAGTAGTATTACCCTTACATTTGTATATGAGGAGAAACATAGGTTGCTCTGAAAGTAATACCTCCTATTTATTTTCATGAAAACTACAACAGATACAAAGAACACAATAACACTATTTGATAGTGATACTTCCATGTCAGATGCCATTTTGTCATGCTGCCCCTCTGCTGCCATCTGTCACAGTATATTGGCAAGAAGGTGCAGCTTCTACTGCCATACAATCAACAACTGCCTCTGACATCATGAGTCAACATAACAAAACAGGAGGCATTACTTTCAGAGCAGCACTCACAGAAGAGGAAATAAACATAGAAACCGATCTTCCGGTCTTTGCTTTATTCTTATCCCTTCCAGCTTTTCACTTTTTCATCCACCACCTTGGTAAACTGTGGCATTCTGTATGTCTTGTTTGTCCTTTGAGTCTGTTTGCTTAGTTCTGGCACATGGACATCAAGGTGCACGCTCCTGGGATACTGTCTGGTATAAAGTCAAGACATAGGCAGGAGTACATATATATCTCAGAAGCACTTCCCAATTCATTAACTTAGAGTGTGTTTCTGTCAAGTTGAGCTAAACAGATGTTCCTAAAGAGGCGTCTGTACTCCTGACCCAGCCTGCTGGAGCAGTATAACTTGGGAGTTGCCTGAAGTAAGTGCAAGCTCATCCACCATTTCTCACCTGAACAAAGTCATAGAATCATAGAATCATTACGGTTGGAGTCCAACCATCAACCCATCACCATAATGCCCACAAAACCTCAATATGTTTATCCACAACTTCAGTTACTATGTTTTCTCTGAATACTACGATCACCATTTTCACTGGGAAGTGTGCTAGAGTGGAGTTTGGGACATCTGTAAGAATGGGGACTTCCTATGCTCTAGAGAACTAATTTTGATGTCATTCACTAAAAGATGTCACTAAAAAGGCTGTAGTGTCTACTACCACCAGCTTGTTAAGTGAACTGGGAGTAGCTGAGGCTTCCTGAGGTTGCCATTTTCAGCACACTGAAGAGCGAGTTATGTCCTTTCTCTTGACATTCTGCTGGGCATCAGGTTGTGGTACCTTGACCATACATTAGAGACTGAGACCAACTTTCAGCGACAACCTGCAGTTCTCTCATCTTATAGCATTCCTGATCGTCAGTACATTGAGTCCTTCTCTACAGGTTGATACTCAGAAGTTTGACCTACCAGTGTTTGAGGGACTGGAGGCAGTGGTTTCACAGACCAGGTTGTGCAACACAGAGTTACATCTGGAAGATAGGGATTAAAAAAACATGCCATGAATTTCAGTAAGAATTTATCTCTTGATGCTTTCTCACTTGGAGAACTATCCAATGGCAGCAACAGCATTGACATTTCTTTTCCCTGTGATATAGAACTGCTTTAATTCTGTAATTTCTAACTTTCTCATAATTCATCTTAATATCTCTTAAAAGTCCATAAACCATTGTTCCCATCTATTTCTGAAATAGTCTATGAAGTGAAGATTAAGAATACTGCTTTCAATTAACCAGTAGCCAGAAGATTCTGGCTGTCTGGAGTTTCCCCTACACAGGCAATCTCTCCTTGTGCTCGGCATGTCTCCACTAACAACCTCAGGAACTCATTTAGGAACAAATATAGAGTAGACACAGCACAATATCTTGCACGCATTATTATCTCTGGCAGAAATGAAGCATTCAATGTACCAAAATATTCCTTGAAACTCTTCTCTTGGATAAGTCATCCATGGCTGACAATGAGGTATTTCCTTGTCCTTACAACTGACTGGGGGTTTCACGGCCCTATTGGCTCATATAACAAATGGTTTAGAAGCTATGTGAAGCTTTTTAAATTACTGTCACAAAACAGCTGACAGCTCTTTTACATTAGCCAATGTTCCATAATCATGAAAACTGTATTAAGAGCAGATAAGCCTATGTCATTAATTTCAATTTTCAAAGGCAAACACTTCAGTGTTACTGGGAGTATCACAGATACAAATCAGGTTCCAAACTATGCACACCAACAGTTTTTAATTTGTCTTTTAATTTCGGGTTCTTACATTTTTGATTGTGGCATTAAATGCTCAAGACCAAGTTTTGATAGTGATTGATATTAGTAAATCTATGAGTGCCCTATATTCCAAACAATCAAGTTTTAAAAGTCTGAAACCTAAATATTCATAATTCACTGCTCTATTTTCTTAACATGGGATGGATTTCTTATCAAGTATGTACACAAGCATGAGGGAATTCCTTTTTGACAATATGGAATCTGAGAGGGTGCTATTTAACATATTTTCCTCTCTCAGCTTTCATAGATAAAATATAGAAAAACTCAATAATTACAACTGTGTTCTATAAAAATACTTTAGAAAAAAATAAGAGAAGAAAAATACATGTATTTTGCAAGTTAAATCACATTGTTTCTGCCAGTCTGTGGGAACATCATCAACTGAGGAGTTTTAGAGCATAATGCTACAATCTATCTAGAGATGTTAAGCATAAGGAAGAAAATATTTCCATTTTGATTATTTTGTAGGTAAAAACGTCACCATCCCCTGCAATGAACAGGGACACTGACAGCTAGATCAAGGTGCTCAGAGCCCTGTCCATCCTCATCTTGGATGTCTCCAGGGACAGGGTATCCACCACCTCTCTGAGCAACCTGTGCAAGTGCTTCACTGCTCTTATTGTAAATAACTTCTTCCTTATATCCAACCTAAATCTCTCCTCTTTTAGTTTGAAACCATTTCCCCTTGTCCTGTCACAACAGATTCTACTAAAGAGTCTGACTTCTTCTTGCTTGTAGCCCCCCTTTCAGAAAGAATAGAAAAGATTCAGTATTAGTTCTCCCGTTTTGATGTGTCATACATTAAAAAGCATCACTGAGATTAGGTAAATAAAAATAAAAGAAGACATTACATTTCTCCCAAGTTGTACATCCAGGAGCTGCTTTACAAGTCTGATTGCAACAGAGAAACCTTCCATTGGTGAAGAATCTTTTATGATATTTGCTAAGTAAATTAGTATTTTCTTTAATTTCTGGAAAATGTAAAGAAAAGAAAAGCACAAAGAAAACATGAAAAAGTGCATCACTGAAACATTCCTTCTCTTTAATAGAATCTGCTGCACCCAACTGTGAGACCTCTCAGTGCTTACTGACTCCTAGCTCTAACATCCTGGTCACATTTTATCCTCCATACTACTTTGTCCTCTATACCATATTTTTTTATACATGCACAAGTCTGAATTCCACATTAACCACCTACCTCTTTTTTAACACCTGTGTGTCAAGAAAGACACAGTGAAGTCCACTAAAACAATCCGTAGACAAAGTAGGATCCAACAGCTATGATTCCAGATCAAGTATCTTACAAAAATTTCACAATCAGTAATAAAAATAATAACATTTTTTTATACTAAAATATACTGAATATTTTCCTGGAACTCTCTACTGTAAGAAAATGATACTCCATAATACTCAGAATCAGATACCCAATACATGAAATGGCAAATCCAATCTGTTTATCTGCTGAAGTATATCTAATATTTAAGAACACTGAAGGGGAACACCATCAAAGAAGCATTTAATTTATAATCCAAACATTGTTTTACAAAACTAGCCCCAGTGAAATTACTGTACTAGTGATATATTAGTTCTGCAAGACGTAACAGCATTTTTGGCTTCAGAAGGCAGCAAAAGAAATGCAGAATGAGTAGAGAAAGACTTTAAAAACTGATTGCTTCAGGACAGGGTTTCAGATATCCTGAGATGACCCATTTTTAACCCTAAATTCCTGAACATGCAATAGAGGACAGAAAGGATCAATGCATCTTTGGTGACCAGTACTTTTATACACTTATTAAAAGGATTGTAAGTAACTGAAATGGTTTTGCTATTATTTGCCTTATGATCATTACAAAACGTATCACAGTCTTACTCTTCGCAAATTTTATTTTAAAAGATTTTACTTCAGTATACCAAAACTTTCCTCAATTATTTCTTGGCAAAATCTTTTCTTTTTTCTAGAAGGTTCAATGTAGACAACTTTTCCCATTCTTTTCCTGTTCCAAATTCTCCAAAACATTGCCAACTTAATTTACATATTCTCACTTCTGTGTATGCAAGAGGAGACACAAAGAGAGAGGTATCTCACACTTGGGCCTAGTATTAAAATTTGGGAGGATGTTTATTCACATTGCGCTACAGATTGCCTATTGTTCTTGCAACGTCCAGCAGGTGTGTGGGCTGCCCTATTCAGCGTGGGGTTTCTGCCTTCAGTGGAAGGACAATTTCTTGCCTAATATGATTTACATGCCTATGCTTCTGCTTCATTGAAAACAATAGAAATTTGCTTGGGAAGACAGGTATAAAACACTAGCAGCATGGGTTTTCAAAGCAGATTTATGCAGGTAGGAACTATACTACCCAAATCAGCAATGATTGTTCTCTACTAACTTTCACTGTTTGGAACATATGATGAAAATTAGGAAATTTTAAAATGTTCAATCATACCAAAATAAGCTTTCAATTCAAAATTTCTAACTCATTCTTGAAAATAACAGAGCATTTCAAACACTCAGATTTCAAGTATGAAAAAGACTAAAAACAGGTGACAACGAATGCATAAAATGATAGAGCAGAGTGCTTCCCTATCTCACCTGAAGTTATTTGGTTATTTGGATACACTGGCACACAAAGGGCTAGTGTTACCTCTATGCAAAGCTGCAAGCCACTTGTTCCGTCTCTCTTCATCAGCTGCATAGACATAAAGCAGGCCATCCTTGTACACAATCTGGAAGAGGTTGCCAGCATGGTGAGCGTGTGCTACCCAAAGCCTTTGTGCCAAAACTTGGGAATCAAAATTAGGCTTTGAAGATTCACTGATATCAAATTTCTACAGTTTAGTAATGTTTTTTGGAGGTCATATGTAGTACTCATAAGCCTTGTGTACACTGCCTTAACCACGGTGGATCATGTCCAAAAGAACCATTGAAGAAATAAGGAGCAGCATAGAATATTTATAGATAGATCTGTCTTCTATATACAAAAGACCTTACAATTCACAAAGAAACTCATTTTTTCCACTTCAGTTTTTCCATACTCCTCTTCCAGCTTCTGGCTGTTGCTACACAGGCCAGTGCCTGTCTTCAAGTATTCACTAACAAATTCTGAGGCAGAGCATAAGCTTGGGGCAGTTTTGGATCAAGGAATTCTCATCCAAAGGTAATTCTGCAAATTAGTTCAGTTGCCTTTGAAAGTAACTAGTATCTACAACTTCCCACAGTAAGTAGTCCTATAACATAGCTATAAAATATGAACAATCAGCTTATTTTTCTTATGTTCAACCCACCTTCTGCTAGTCCCATTTGATGCTTACCTAAGAATTACTAACATCTGCTTTGCTGTTTGAGTCATGCTTAGTATAAGCAAACCGTGTGCGTGTGTTAAGTCCTGGGCTTCATTTCCCTTGTGTACATTGCTTTTCAGTCATCTGCAGTGAATTTCAAGTATCGTTTTATTGCTTTGTTTGTTACACTGAAGAGCACTTGTTATTAAATGCATACTCCCTCTCGTAAACATACCAGGCTGATCAATCCATTTTCTGTCTCTTCATTTAGTTAAATGGTGGAGCTCTGTAAGCTTTTCTCTTTAAGGCATGTTATCCAATCCATTACACACTCTCAAGCCTCCCCTCTGACCTCCCTTCAGTGTACAACATCCTTCTTGAATTAAAGTCACCAGAACTAGACTCAATATTCTCCTGCAGATCACAGTAGTGTCAAAACAAAACCAGTATACCCTTCCTGCTTTTATTCAATGTGTGCCTCTGTCGATGTACAAAGATGCCATTAGCTCCTTTGGCCACAGCATCACACTGGAATTGATGAGAATCAGCTACCAGGATCCCCAGAATGGAGCTCCCTCTCGTATGTGTATTCTTCCCGCTTATCTGAGTTGTGAACTCCTGGGATAAACACAGTGATTAAGCACAAGTGTGCCATTCACTGCCACAAAAGTGGGGAGGGAGAAGGGAAAGGAAGAAAGGAATGACACTTAGGAGTAAGTAGAAAGTGAAAAACTAAGCATTTCTCATGAGGGTGCCTTTGGCCATGGCAATTTTTGCAGGGTCATGGATCAACACACTATCAAGCAGCCTGCTGCTAGTGGCTGTGCTGCTCCAGGTGGCACTCCAAGGGAATCTACAACCTGCCTGTGCTCACAGAAATGATATTGATGGAGGGTCTGGGGAGTCATGCTGTGGAGAGATGAAAGGCAGCAAATCTGAAGTTATGGTTTCTTTATTTAATTCCTGAACTTTGTGCAGCTTCATCTTCTAGCGCATGCACAAAACATAGCCTTAAATACACTGACTGAGGCCTAATAGAAGAGTAGTAATGAGGCAGTCTTGGGTCAAATCCTGCACTTGGTATTGGGCAAAAATATAGGAGTGGAGATAGTGAGAATTAAAATGAGATTTTTTAAGTCCTTAATTCTGCCTTAAAAATGTCATAATCACGTAAGTGTATTGACTTATGTATTAATGCTAATATGATATAAAGGTGAACATAAGAGAAAAAATTCTAGATCCAAGTAAAAACAAGGTCACAACTTCAGTGATAAAGACAGATTTTCTATTGTTGTAAATATCTGTGGCACTCAGCCATAACGGGTATCGAACATGGGCTAGGGAGCTGCTTTGGCAGGGGGGTTGGACTCAATCTCTGCAGGTCCCTTCCACACCCTACAATTCTGTGATTCTGTGATTCTGTGACTGGCATGTGGGACAGGAGTGATCACTATAACCCTAGGACGATTTGACTGTTTCACATGTAATGAACATAAAACAAACTTCATGACTAACCTGAAAAGGATATTGTCTTGCAGGAGGTGTTGATTCCTCAAGATTCACCGTCTCAACACATCGGATTTTCTCAATCTCAATAGACCCTTTTTTCCTTCCTCTTTTCTAGGAAAAAACAAAGCAGATTGTAACGTAATGTTAACTCAGCATGAAGTATTCTAGTTTTACAGTTCTGTGCAATTTCATGTCTCAAGCTGGATAAGCCATAGCTTCATGGCTGTTAAATTTTAAAAGTAATAAAAAACCTTTTTGGCACCTGAACCACATGTATACATCAATCAAATTCCCTTTAAAGTCATTTACAAATTACAGGACGTGGCCCAAATTTGAGAAAACATCTGCTGCAATTGTAAGAGTACAGCTGCAGAAGGGGAATGAGGGGAGAAAGAAGGAGGAGGAATTAAGTGCAAGACACCTTAACCACAAACCAGAAGCCTAGCTGAGGCTTTTGTATTTTTGCTCAGGTGCAGAAGCCTATTCTCAATGGGTTTCCATGCAGGATCCTAATGAAACATAACTCACAGGGGGGGTCCAAAGGAGCAAAAACTTTGAACTAAGTTTCTGGGGTCAGGCATTTGCATTCCCAACAGGAGATCTTCTGAGTGAAACCTACCCTTGTGTGATGCACAGTCAGTCTCTAGAAATCGATAGCTTAACCATCTGCTTTATACGAATGAGGGATAAGATTGGGAACTAATTACGCCTCACACAAGTAATTTCTGAATCCACTTATTTACATCACTTCAGAGGGAGGCCTGAACGAGGAAAACATCCCTATTCAAGACAATATGTAAACATATGCCACTGTTAATTACTTGCTTAAGTTTTGCTGTCTCGCGAAGGACGCAAACAGATGCTTAATGGCAAACATAGCTGTAAGGGCTGTTCTGAATAAAGACACCATTAAGCCTGCAGCCAAGTGACTTCCTGAACTGAAAATAGAATTTGTTTACCTCTAATTTTTTAATTTTACTCAAAACAAAGTACACCTGTCTTACTAATGCATTGCTTCTAATCAAGCTTCACACCAGAAGAATGAGGTGATGGCTGGAACATCTTTAAACAGTTTATTAAGAAAATGAGTTTTTACCTCTTTGCCATATTCGTAATAAGAAAGGCTTGTTTTTGTCAGAACAAACAACCTTTTCTTGTAATTAGCTGGTGACATTTTTCTCTTCTGTTGTGACTTCTTTAAAAGCAGTTCTTCTAGAATTGTCTTTTTCTCCATTTTATTTCCCTAAAAGAATATCATGGTAACTTTTATTATCACTATTAATAAACATGACAACACCAACTGTAGAAACCACAATAAAGAATATATTGAGTCATTGTCTTCTGTATGTGTTTTGAAATTTTATAGTAATACATGGTTACAAAGCATGTGTTTAACACTGCATAAACAAATGAGGTTGATTAACTTATTCTTCAGGGGAAATAATCATGTTATAGGAAAATGAAGATAAATATATACTGTACTTCTAAATAAAGCACTTCTGTTACTTCACTGTCTGAGTATCTCTCCTTCTTAAGCCATGCACGCCTTCTGGCAAAGAGCACAGTCTACTTTATGCACAAATGTATTACATCTGCAGCATATTACGGAAGTCATTACAGCAGCAGAGATCAGTAACAACAAAGAAAACCCTTCTATTTGCAGAATAGAAAAACAGACCTAGTGCTGACAAGTTTGTTCCCTGAACTGGAAATTTCCCATTTCTTTCTTTCAACTGTAACAAATGCACATTTATGGAATGGTGACACATAGAAAAGATCAGTAAGTAAAAATCTTCTGGTACCAAATGTAAGTATATATATATACATGTATGGATGTATTTTTTCTTAACCTTGATAATCATACAATAGCAAATAGTAGGAAGGATGAAATCTACAATATTTCTACAAGCTTAATATGGTTTCAGGTTAACTTACCCAAGTATAAAGGCCAAATATCCTTTGCCTTGTATGTTCTGGAGCTCGAAAGAAAGTGTTCTACTAAGCTATACACTTCATTGTGCTGTTGTTCACCACAGAGAACACAGCAGAAAGAGAATATTTGCATATGCTCATCACACCCACATGATTTATCCACTGAAACCTAACAGCCCAGAAACCAGTAAGTATCTACCAGGAACATTCTGAAGAGGAAAAGGGGGGCTTTATGAGGCACAGCTCCACACCCCTGGCTGCCCTCCCTATGGACAGAATGCCTACAAGCACTTTCTATCGGCTCCCTTTTGAACAGGCAACACATACTAGTGATCCTGGTGGGTCAGTGTAAAGTCAATCTGATGTATGACATCAGAAGGAGCTATGAGGTTGGGGTAAATTAAAAAGTGGTGGAGAAAAGGAGGCAAACTCACGCTCACTTCGGGAATTTTTGTGATGTTATAAGGGAGATATTTGCCCTGATTATAGAAGTAAGTAGTGTAAAGCTACATGCTAGTTCGGTGTAGCTTAGGGAAGCTGTCTTTGCAATGAAAATATTAGGTTGGATGGAAGGCATAAAAACCTTGTCATTTCCACAGTAAGAACTGCTTTTTAAACTACATGCCATCTCATCCTTATACTGGGAAGCATCTAATCTTGAGCTCCAATCCACTGAAGTTTATGGAGCCCACAAAGATACCTTAGCCCTGCCCGCCCGCCCGCAGCCCCCCCCCTCCCCAAAGAAAAAAAAAAAAGAAAAAAAGGATGAGTTAGATGGAATTTTAGCTCACTTATTTTAAACCATTGTTTACATTGTTTACATTTTTCTAGAATTGTTGATGTATGATCTTTATAAAATTTGTTAACTGATGCTGCTGCTTGAATTAATCTGAACAGTTTCCTGAACTCCCAGGACTCATAACATTGTTTATGTGAGACAAGTCTAATTCACTCTGGTTAAAACACTATGACCACTGGAAGCCCAAAGAATGTCACACACAACCGTATGAGGTGACTACAGCCATATGAAGTAACTTGGTGTGGCTTAGAAAAAAGGCCAAATACTTCCACTGCTATTTGTAGAAATGTTAACAAAACTACTTTTGGTTTTGAGAAATCTGTGCCACGACTGCACACCAAGAAATGAGTAGAGGCAAAAGGATTTATCACAACATGTAATTCCACTGCAATATCAGAATACTGTATTCTGTAAACTGTACCTTGCTATATCTATTTGAAAGCAAACAGTACTAAAAATACAATAATAGTAATAAATAGTAATATATAATACAGTGTGTATAGAACTATACATACATATATATAAAATAAAATCTATAAAGTAGTAGAAGTTTGTTAATCATTCAATAAACACAAGTATTTACAATAGTTATGATTTCTTGTTATAAAAAAAAAATATTGTTTTTTCTAGTCATCAGCTGAAAGTAACAATCTGTTAAACTTAAGAACTCAATGGCCTTGGCCATTTCCAGCAAAATAAATATGACTTCCATCTTCTTGTCTGCAGACCTATAGCAAGCTGATGATGTAGTTCTAAGAATGCAATTAACATTAAAGGTATAGGTGAAAAAAAACACCTATAAAACCTGAAACATTTTTTGGTTACATTCTTTGGTTTCTTTAACCTGGAATATTGAGTATTCAATTTTTGAGGAGACAGCTGCTTACATTCCAATATCTACAAGTCATTTCCTTACCAGAGTGCCTTGGCTTTACTTAAAATATATATATTTTTTCCAGATTCTGATTTCTCATTACAATCTGAGATAGAAAACAATTTTAAACTCTAAAAGAAAGTCTTGACAGCTAAATGACTTCCTGTCTGGATCCACTGCACAATGCCCTTCTCTTTCTACTCGTGGAAGAGAAATCACAATAACTGAAATTATGCCAAATAAAACATTTAATATATTTTTAAACATGACTATTACTGAAGGAATAAAACATGTTGATCTTCCTTTTCCCTACCCAGGCTGCCCCTCCTCTGTGAACAGACTCTAGTGCTGAGCTACAACTTGCTTGTACTAAGCACTCTGTCATCCCAAAGGGGGAATGCTTTGAGAAAGAAAGTGACCAGAGTGGTCAGTGCTATGTGCAAGTGTCTGCCTGCTGAGAGAAATGTCAGGTGTGGTGTCCTCCCTTTTTTGATGTATGGAACTCATTTCTTTCAACTGTGAAATCTAATGAAAGAAAAATCTGTATGTGATTAGAGATAGACGATTTTTCTGTATGGGTTGAAGAGGTGTGAAGGATTTGTGGATCTTTGATTATATTTTCATGCTCAAAAATTGCTGCTTTGTGTTAAAAGGAGTTGTGCTTGTGCATATAATCATAGAATCATTAAAGCTGGAAAAGACTCCTAAGATCATCTAGTACAACCATCAGCCCATCCCCACCGTGCCCAGTAACCACATCCCTCAGTGCCACATCTACATGTTTCTTGAACACCTCCAATGACTGACTCTATCACCCACCTCCCTGGGCAGCCTGTACCACTGCCTCACCACTATTTCCAAGAAGAAATTTTGTCTCATGTCCAATCTGAAACTCCTCTGGTGCAACTTGAGGCCATACCTTTTCATTCTATTGCTCTTACCTGGGAGAAGGGCCCAATACCTACCTCACCACAATCTCTGTTCAGAAGTTGTAGAGAGCTGTAAAATCTCCCTGAAGCCTCCACTTCTCCAGGCTGAACAATCCCAGTTCCCTCAGCTGCTCCCTTGTGCTGTCTTGTGCTCTTGCATTTACTTTGCTTTCTACAATGTAGTCACAAATGTAAAACAATTGTTATCTCAATATTTTAAAGTCATAGGAACCACAGTGTTTCTCAGAAGGATGTTTTGAGAAATTGCCAGAACAGGATTCAGCAATATATAAGCAAAAAGGGTGAGGATATACTGGAGGACAGAGTAACATGCTAGCATGCATTTTTCTGTTTCCTTCTCCTGAGAGGTAATTAGGACATTGTGGTCATCGAAAAGTATTTTCTAGCGGTAAGCTCTAATGAAGTACGCAAGGCTCAGAGTACTCTGTCTCAGCCACTGCTTCTGTTCTTTCAATGTTTATCTTCAGCAGAGAAAAGTAAGCAGCTGAATAACTAAGAGGGAAAGGACAAGGCGACAGAACAAGTTTGGAGAAGAAGCTGGCTTCGTTGGTTGCGGAAACAGGCTCACTGAAGTATGGTTCCTGGCACAGAAATGATGGCAAAGTGGATTTTCTGACTCCCAGCCAAGTAGAAATGTATCATTTTCCCTGGATTAAGTAAACCAACTTACTTAAAAACTTAATAGTAAAGTAATTCTGTATTTTTCCCAGGCTCTGGCTTCTGTCCCTCTCCATGTGTCAGAACAGGAAGGAGCACTGGCACGGTCTGCTCAGAGATTGTGTAGTCTCCTCCCAGGAGATCTCCAAGAGCCTCCTGGATGTGAGCCTGGTACTCTGCTCCAGGCATCCTGCTGGGGCAGGGGCTGCACCCAACAAATCCAGCATTAGCCATGAGGTCCATGTGATTCTGTGAACAGGAACACATGCTGTATGGAGCTATGAGTCACTAAGGAATGTGGTGTCAGCACTCTCACACTCCTCAGCCCCACCATGGGGCAGCAAGCTTTGCTGGGATTCACTCTGTAAAAAGGTGGAAAAGTACCACTTCAGTTTGCACAAATATTATACATTTTATAGCCTTTCTTCAGGTTCAGAGGGAGTCCTTTCCTTCATAATGGCTACTTCAGCTGAGTAAGTTGTTCATTCGAAGCTCTGAAACAACAAAGGATTTGAATAATACAAAATTTCCTCTTCCAAGTAAAGTAGATGTAGAGGGTGATAACTACTAAACCCAAACTTACAATGTGTATGTGTGGCATGCAAAAACAGTCATCTCTTACCATTTACATCAGACTTGCTAGTGAATCATCAGGTTCTTAAATTTGAATGTTTTTATAAACTGACCTTTCTCTGATCCACCACACTTGAAAGACATTATAGTTAATTAAATCTCTTGAAAAACACTACCTTGGTGTTGACAATTTATGATTAAGGTGACTCTAACATAAACAGTAAAGTAAATTGCAGTGAGACAAGCAATTTATTTTTAATAAGAATGTAAATATAAAAACAGTAAAGAATTCAGTGAAGACATGATATTATGTAAATTCACATATTTATGATGCATCCACTTGGCACTTACTTTAGCAAGCTATATTTAGGCTAAAGAATGGAACTGTTTCCTGGTCCTGGTGTAATGAAAATCAGTAGAAGAAATAACTCAAGTGCATATGGAAATTAGTCCGAAGTATCAAGCATTTCTGCCTTCTAATTTTAAAAATTAATTTAAAATGATGGTCTAAATAATCCTGCATGTATTCTTCACTTTTCAATGAAAGTGATCTGTGTGGTCTTGAGTAATTTTCCTCAAACTAAAGGAGACGTGAAATATCTGCGTTATTATGTTAAGTGGCAGTCTAAATTCATTACACACAGCAAACCTATCTGCTCCAACCAGAAGCCTTCTTGTTCCCTGAATACTTTTGCTGTGCAGTTGGAAGTGACTGTGGATTAGAATCATGTGTTCATAGGATATATAAACAAAACTACTTTGGGGGAAGCATGTCACAACTATTTGTTGTTTATAAAAGGGATATTAGTAAGCTACAGCCTCAGGTCGTGTAACATAGTCACTGAAACTGAATATGTACATTTCCTTCACTCTTAGTATTAGTTGCTTGTGTATAATGTACCAGCTGACTTGCTTTTGATAAGATATATTCATAAAATCACATCATGATTGATGTTTTCAGGACAACATCAACTATATAACACAAATTATATACATTTGTGGTACATGTATCAGGTATAAAATAACATAGGTAATAGTTTCATATAGACAATAGTTTCATATTGCTAAGAAATCAGGAAATATCTGTTAGGTATCAAATGATAGATCACTCTAAGTCTTTTACCACATGCTTAGATGCTAGTTATATCTTCAATCAGAAGCAATTATTTTCACATACAAGCTTGATTTCAGTAGCTGAAGATTTAAGTAAACCACCAAATATCTTGGCATTGTTCTATACATTTTAAACAAAGTATTTATGACAGACATATATATTTGCATAGCCAACAGCATTGGTTATGTGCCAAAAACAGATAATGAAAAAATGCACTACCAAGAATAATATCAAGTCAGGTAGAGACTGTACACATCAGAGAGACACATCAGAGAGAATTCTGTGGGATTTCTGGGACGTATTTGAGGGTGCTAAGAGAGCTTGCTGATGTCGTTGCAAAGCCACTGTATCAATTACAGCAGGTCAAAGGAAGGTCTCAGACAACAGAGGAATGACAAGTTTTATCTCCATCTATAAAAAGAAACAGGAAACTGCAGGCCAGTCAGCAAACCAGGGAAAAATGGTCACATGTCCTCATGAAAACTATCAGCTTATGTATGAAGGACACGAACATGACTGGGACAAACCAAGACAGGTTTACCAAGAGTAAATAGTTCATAACATGGCAGAGCTGCCCAGAGAAGCTGTGCTGCCCCATCCCTGAAGGCGCCCGAGGCCAGGTTGGATGGGGCCCTGGGCAGCCTGAGCTGGTGGGGGGCAGCCCTGCCCACAGCAGGGGTTGGGGCTGGGGGGGCTTTGAGATTCCCTCCAACCTGAGCCATTCAATGATTCTGCAGTGGAATCTCCTTAGCTGGAGATAATCAATATTTAGTCAGAATATGTAGGACTTCAGGTTACCTAATCTTAGGACAACCTTTTCCCTACAACGGTGGACAGAATGATCTCTAGTGGTCCCTGCCAACGTCTGAAGTACACCGTGCTTTTTGAACGCTCATTGTTCTGCCTTTCTTCGGAGAACCAGAAGATGGCACCGTTCAACAGTGGAAAAAAATCAGTAAACGGCCATGAGATGTGTTTCTTCCTGGATTAAATACTAAAATTCCTGTCAATTTAGGAAACGAGGTTTAATTAGAACCACTACACTTAAGTCAGGAGTCTTCAAAAGAGTAAATTAAAGTGTTCTATTTTTTGTGCTAGTGATCTGATTTGTGTCTTCAGGCAAGGTACTGATAACTTACTCTTCTATGCTTTCCTGGCGTAAAGTCTGCCCCACAGATTAATGGTGTTGTCCCCTGGTTCTACCCTTCTGATGAGAGGGACACTGACCTGCTAAGGCAAATCTTATAGGTATCTTGTAGGTAGGTAGTCCCATGACCTCATGTACACGTGTGAGTTTGCTGGAATTTGGCCTTCAGAAGACACATTGCCAGTCAGCAATGGGACTAGGACATGGCCTCTAGGAAGGATCATTTGAGACCCAGCTATTTACAGGTTTAGCCTTGCACTGCATTCTTGGTGAGTGTCTGTACCCTTGGGAAATACAGCTGCAGGGAGCACGCTGTACAGTGTTTGTGAACACCTTAATGTGAACAGAAATGGCTCTTAGATAAGATTAGGTTCCATCTCATTTCACTGTTGATGTATTATGCTGTTGGTGATACCGCACTGTGGTACAAGTTATGAATATATTAAAACAAATACAAGCTTAACTATTCCTGTTGATGCAAAAGACCTCTGGTTAAGTAGGATTTGCATTGGTAAACATAGATGAGAAAGTGAGCAATTGTGAGGTACTGCGCTCAGATGCATCTGGTACAAGTGAATGTGCACCTGAAAGGTTTTCACAGCTCTTGTCAGTTTTTATATATGCATTACCTTAATCTTAGGAGGAGCTAAAGGAAAGTAAAGGCTAGGTAAAATAAACAGTTTTTATGAGCTGATTACTGTTTGAACCTGAAAGCTTTATGATTACTGTCAGATTAGAAATTTTAGCCGAGTGCTTGGAATGAAAGCTTACTTACTGAGTCATAGAATCATAGAATCATTAAAGTTGGAAAAGACCACTAAAGTTGCCTAGTCCAAATACCAACCCATCACACCATGCCCACTGACCATGTCCTCAGTGCCGCATCCACATGGCTCTTGAACACCTCCAGGGGTGGTGACAGCACTGCCTCCCTGAGCAGCCTGTGCCACTGCCTCACCACTCTTTCCAAGAAGAGAATTTTCCTAGTATCCAGCCTGAAATCTTTTTAATGTTAAACTTCTTAGCACTGAAATGTTATTTCTTTGCTAATTAAGGCCAATGGTGCTGATCAAACTGAATAGCTTGAAGGTGCTTAGTATGGTGAATTAGCAATATATTTGTGTGGGTACCCGAGAGGGACAAACTGAGTTATCAGAAATGAGCGTTTGATTGACTAATGGTGATTGTGGTTTGAATTTGATGAAAATTCTTTAAAATAAATTCAAAACAATATTCACAGGACTTAGTGCTATTGTCAGAAACCTTCCCTTTTTAGCAGAGTGGTCAAAGATCCATTCTGAAGGGAAGGAGGAGAATGAACACCTTTCCTCAAGTAGTGTCTTTGTCAGATTTAGGAGAGGAATTTGAACCACAGCCCTTTGTTTCCTGTGGAATTTGTTTTGGTGTAGGCTGCAGGGGAGTTGGTGTGGTTTGCTCTGGTCTTTGAAACTGCTCCTCTGCAATATTTACTGGATTAAGAGGTGAAACCAAAACCTCCTCAAAGAATTCCTTAATCACCATCACAGGTTCAGTCTCTTTCCCTGTGGCCAGTGATCAGCATGTTTATGGCTACTGGAACTGGTTGTAAAGGATGGATGTAATGGGTCTCCACCCTTGCTTCTAGGACACAAAACCTTTAACTCAAACTTTTAGACATGGTGAAATGGAGAAAGTAGTGAACTACTCTTCTGGAAGTATGCTAAGATTGTGCTGTGAAGGACAGAACAGAGTTTTGAGGCTGTTTCTCTGCACTTACGAGCTTACCCTTGAGTGTTATATATAATGAATAAGTTAAACAGATTATTTTCTTTTGAATGTTATTTTTACCAAAAGTGCTGTTTTTCAGTGTTTATACAAATGAGTGGATTTATACAAATGAGTTTGTATTTCAATTAATCCATAAAACCAGGGATCTTAAGTCTTGGCAGCACTGTAATAGCATTAATGTGGTACTTCTCAGCAAGACTAAACAACTCACAAATGGTGTGATGCTGGAGTAATTACATTGCTGCTTATTCTGGAGCTCATTTGTTGCAGGTTAGTACCATATTAGATCTCTGTGCCAAACTCCATTACATAGTGAAAGGATGCACTCAATTGTCTTATTTTTTTTCCTTATATTTCACTCATGCTTCCATTCTGAATAAAAAGAACTGCTCTTTTTCCTCTCAATGTTGAGCATTTCCTGAAGTTAGCAGACAAGGTGAGGTTTTGAAACAGAGATAGCTAAATGTGTTAGTGGAAATGTAGAGCCTCAGATGTGATATAGCAGCCAGAAATTAAGGCCAAAAGGAGAAGGACAGAGCATTTCAGTAGAGCTTCATCAGGTGGGTAGAGTCTGTCGGGTCAGTTGCAAGCAGATGATGAGCTATGGAGCTCTTTGCCCCAGGAGTGTTGGAATTTTGGGAAGTATGTTTGTCTCACTCTGATAATCAAGTATACTGACACCAGAACCCAGTCATAGCAAAGAGTCATGCAGAATAGCATATGGTTCTTTTCAATATAATTCCATTTCATATTAAAATAGTGCCATTGAATATATCCCAGAGTGAGGACAGAAAAGGGGGAGGAGAAGTAGCATACATCCTCAGAAATGTGATGCAATGCACAGGAAACACACTGACTGTAAACACATGAGTTCTTCCTATGGTCTTTCCACTCTCATGTGAGTAAGGGAGTGTGTGTGGACAGCAGCTGCTCTTTCTAGAAGAGCTAAAATTGTTATTGGTCCTTTCACTTACCTATGGTTGTTGATCTTTAAAACATGTGACACAACAAATTAGTTAAAAGAGCTTGCTTTTTTTTTTTCTGTTTACTCAGCTGAACTTCTACACCTGAGCTTAGAAAGGTCAGAATATTGGAATTATCTGTATAGTAACTGTAATATTTTTCAGTATGATTACATACAATAAATAATAGAATGCTGACTTCATCTTAGTAAAAATGCCCAAGAAGCTCAGGGTAGGGTTGGGATTTCCTAAGTGCTACGCAGTGTATAACCACAAAGGCAGGTTAACAGAACTTTTCCTCCTAAAACCACAGTCAGTTCAAGAACATCTCTGCTATTGTTCTGTAAAAAGGGCTGTCTTCCTATTGGAGTGATTCTACTCATGAAACACCTTTCAAAAAGTTTAAAACCTTTGATTTCATTTCATGGTATTCATGTTTTTCCAGACTTTCTGTGCATGTCAGCCATCAAATTTTATCATTCTTGTTTCCTGTCTCTGGACTATATCAGTGTCCTTTCTCTAAAACACTGCCAAATATCAAACAGGGTGTTATAAATGTTTTAAACAAGTGACATTTAAGGTTTTCTTCTTGTTTATTTGTAGCCATTTGTTGGAGTTGGTGGTTTCATTAGTTCGCCTCACAACCAGATCCTCACTATGTGTTTGCATAATATATGGAGTTTCATTTTGTGGCAGTTCTGCCATAAGGCTCAAATTTCACACGAGGCTTATTAAGTATAAACCCACTTAAAGCCGATAGAAGACAAGGAAATTTGTTGAACCTCATGTGAATTTAAACTACAGAACACCACACATTGCTGACAAGGTTTAAAAAAAAGTTTATCATCCCTTTAGCTGGCTTACTTGAATTAAAATGTGTTTGTGAATTGAGGCTAAGTCACCTAATGTTTTTCTCAAACCATAATTTTGTTTGCATTAGTAAAATCATTCTCTGAAGGGAATCCTGGCATGTTCTGTGTTGCAGATGTTCCAGTCAAAATCTTAAGTACACAGAGTTATTGCTTAAGATAATAAGGACCTTTAAGACATATTCTATGCCAAATCTGAAACTTGAGGACATAGAATTGTGGAATTCTGAGCAGATTAACAATGGGCAAAACCATCAGGCCTTGCATTCTTTCTGTCTGAGAGAGTTTTTGTTATTCAGATATGTCTGCTTTATGGGAAAGGCTGAAGAAAGACTAAATGTTGAATGTTAAGATTCAGAGACAATAGCAAGAAAAAATTCTTGCAAGAGTAGCTTGGGTTTGTTCTTAACTAGTGGAAACTATATTAGACAAGCAATCTCTTCACAAGGATAACATATTGATAAGTTTTTAAAATTACTATTCTTACAGAACGAAAATACTGTCTCTTTGATACTTCTTTCTAAAGTTTACAGATTCCACTTCAAAGGATTTTTTTTCACTTAGGAGATGAAAACAAGAGTCTATGGAATGATAAGTCTTTATTTTGGATGGATCTCAACAACTCCTGATGCCTATGCCTCCTGGAAACATATACAACAACTTTGCAGAAAGGGAATAGCCTTAGTCATAGCTACCAGGGATTCTGATATTACTTTGCAGAGATTGTAAAGCCTCTCAGGATTTTTTTTTTCAATTGAGATTTTTCTTATTGTATCAGGATTTCCATTTAAGCAAGACCAAGAGCTGGATTCGTCTCTTGCACTTAACCCGTCTTTAATCTTATGATTTCTAATATGGAGCAGTGCTGCACACAAACCTTTCACGTGTTTCCACAGCAATGAAGTAACTCTGTCTCAGAAGAACTGCAGTCAGCTGTGCTGAGTCTGAAATGCCTCTGAAGTGAGTGGCTATGCAATATCAACTAGATCCTTCCACACTGGAGGAGCTTGCTGTTAGTCATGGACAGTGGGCATATTGCTGAGGGGAAACTGATAAACACGCTTTTGTGTTTCTCCTCCAACTGACACTTAATTGGCTTCTGATTAACCACAGGACAACTCAAAATCAAAGAAAACGGAAGTCAGGCGGAAAAAAATTGATGAAGTTCATGATCATTAGGAAGAACGGCACCACTTGCAATGACATGCCTTTTACTGCATGAGTCTCTTTACAAGAAGGAAGCTGAGGTAGAGGAGAAAATAATCAGTCACTCAAAATGCTTTCTCCTTGACTGAGGCAGTTGATCCATGGCTTCACTTCTTCTCTGTGACACCTTTCAGGCTTGTAATTTGCTTCCTCCTTTGTGTCAGCTCTGGTGCTCAGAGAACCTCCTGCCAAACTGCTCTGACCCACTAAAAAAGCAGCAGAACTATTTTCAATTCTTTTTTTCCAGGTAGTTTATGTGCATTGCAAAAGTTACGGTGGCTAGTGGAGAAACCTGAAGAGCAACAAACATAAAAACTGGCACATCGAGGCAACCGGCAGTGTGCAGCTGGTGAAAGCAGTTCACCAAGTTTCATGAAGCTGCTTTATCAGCAGTGCTGGTGCAAGAACATGGGAAAGAATAGCGTATGTTCTCAAAATTCATTGCTATTGTTGTAACCATCAGTTATTCTTCATTCTGTGTTCTGCTGTACCTCCTGTATTATCTCACTTGCATCCAGTGCCCCAAAGATGTTATCACCTTGTTTTCCTACTGCTTGACTCATGCCAAGCGAAAAGAAGTCCAGTCCTTGCCATCCCCAAACTTCTCCATCTCATGTGGAGATCTCACGTCTTTTCAGCCCTGGTTCTTCATCTGAGCTCATGTCTGTGTGGGAAACCAGAGAAGGTTATAAAAGAAGCACCTGTACCTTGAGCAGAGCAGGCTTGGGTGCTCATGAAGATCCTTGGTGGCTGTGGGCCGGAGAATCTGCCTTCAGGCTTGGATTTAGGTACTTCAAAGGCCAATGGAAGCTGCTACTCCGTGCCATATCAAAGTAGTTCTATATACCTCTGGTAGTATGTGCACCATTGCATGTAAACCTTGACAACAAAGTTTTGTGTTGTATGAGGAAGAATTAGAAAGGTCCTGGCTTTGTTCAAGGATGAAAGAAATATGTTCTACTTCAGGATCCTAAACGCTCTACTGAATACATGTTCAACTAAACCTCTCATTATACTGATTGGAAGAAATAAATGGAGCGAGCAACAAATATAATATCAATCTTCAGGAAAATAAGAATATATTATTTTGAGAAATGTGTGTATGGTAATTATATTTCTACAAAAAGCCTAATCTTTGCATTATTTGGAATTTTCTTTTTTTCTTTCTCTCTTCTTCTCACTTTCTTTCTTCTTTTTTTTTTTTTTTCACTCTTTCTTCCTAAGCAGTCAGTTNATCTTTGTATTTTTTGGATTTTTTTTTTTTTCTTTCTTTTTTTTCCTCACTTTCTTTTTTTTTTTTTTTTTTTTTCACTCTTTCTTCCTAAGCAGTCAGTTCCACATTTTGATTGTGTATTCTGTTGAGCATGGATAAAACCAGTGACTTCTCTCTGAATTTCTGCTTAATTGTGGTCATTTGTGTATGTTTATAGAGAAAAGCACCTCTGTTTTTGAATTGCATTCATATTATATAGGAATAGACATAAGAAAGTTGAAATTCTCTTGATTCCATAGCAGGAAGGCTACCACAAAATGCCTAATATTGTGAAATTCTCATTACTGTGACAAATGCAGCTGATGAGGAGAGGGAGCAGATGTGCTGGGCCAAGGCTTTGGGTGTATTTCTGGAGAGCCAGAAGCCTGGCTGAAATTGGCTGAGCTCTTGGGAGGCTGTTCTGTAGTGTGTTTTCTTTTGAGACAAAAAGTTCTTGCCCTTTCCATTCTCCTGGCTGCTCTTTCCTATTCCTGCAACTCTCTCAGTTGTGTTAACATAATTGTTTGTGGTCTGCGCTATAAACTCATTGATATGTGCTCAGAAGAAAACACATTTTCATTATGCAGGCAAGGAATTGGGATGCAGGCTCAGTAGTAAGAAGCTGAGAAGGGAGGAGATGGGAATGAGATCAGATCTTCAGATGCCAGAATTGCCACTAAAGAAAACAAATAATTCAACTACACCCACCAAAGATTGAGAGAAAGAAAAAAACACTTTTGGAGGGAACTGAAATAGACCTCTGTAGCTAGTTGCTGCCTACCTGCCTCCTTCTTTCATTTTATTTAAAGGAAGCATAAGGATCGAAGGAACAAGCAAGCTGGGAATGAAGGTGGCGGGCTTATAGAAAACCACACCTGCCAGATGCTGGCCACCTTCATTGCTTGTGTTTGTTTGCTGACTTAAATTACTCTTCTCAGCCAAAATTTTTATTATTTTGAATCAGCAATTCTGTTAAAGCATTGCAAATTAGTAAATAAAGTATTACTTTTATTCTAGTATATCATTCTAGTTGAGCTTCATGATTGCCTCCTTCTTCTCCATCTTCAGGTGGTAGAAATGCCTTGCTTCCAGCTTTTGCTTTTTAGCTATTATCAGAAAAGTCTCTCTAATCCTGCTGTCTCCTACTCTTTGTCTCCGCTCCCAACTGGGCTTTCTGTAAGGAAAATAATGTCAAAGGAGTATAATTGTTAGATGCATTTGCTGGATTCCCCTACATAAAAGTAATTCTAACAAAGCACTCTCATTTCCTTTGTACTCTGAGCCCTGTGCTGCTTTGGAGTAGCACTGTGCATCTGTGGGAGGGTTGGTATGGGGGCAGTGGCCTTTAGCCAGTAATATTGCAGTGTGTCTTCATCCCTGGTCTCAAGACAATAAACAGCTTTTTTTCTTTCTGTTCCTGCGGGGAGAGTCTGGTTTCAAATTATGTTAAAAGACTTAGGGCTTTTATTTTTTTTTTCTTTTCTTAACATAGCCCCAAATAAATATGTTCCATTGGCACAAGCACTCTTCATTTTTTAGTTACTATTAAAGTGATTTTTGTTCTCCCTTCTCTCTCTTTTTATTTTGTCACAATCTCTTATACCACAAATGGTGATCCAGTAAAATCTATGAATGTTGTTGTGGGGACACCACTCTGTATCTGAGTTGCTGGAGACACTGCTATCATATTTGTGTCAGATTTGGCTATTATGAAACAAACTAGCATGCAAAACCTTCTTCAGCTGTTTCTGTGCGGTAAGCTCTCTTTTGATATTGAACTCTCGTTCACTGAAGTCACTGCTAAAATTAAAAGCAAATACTCTTTCTAGAAGAAGAATCAGCTCTATGTGATGAACTTTACATGGCACTTTCCTTAGAAATAGAAGATGCCTTACATACACTTCACTAATAACATCTGTGAATTTTTCTACTTGTGCACTGCATTTTAGATGGCCCGAGTACAGCCAGTAGAAATGCTTCTACGGAGATAATAATCATGCAGGAGCAATGGGTGTTTGATGTCTTCTTCATCAAAAAAAACCCTAAGTTTTGAGGGTCTCTGCTGAATCACAGGTAGTGCTTACTTCTCACTGTTAGTTGTCTTCACCTGTGTTTTATCTCAGCAGTATTTCATTTCAGCAAGAGATCCAGAGTCATCTGTACAGAGGCATGATACTTTTCTCTTTTCTGTACTTCTGGTAGCTTTCATGCTCAGATGAGGGGTCTTCCTGTCAGTGGCAGCTCTTTGAAGCCCACCTGAAAGAACTGATGCAAGGTCTTCCCATAGCTGAGACAGCTGACACTTACTTTCTTTTGAATTTATGCACTGTATCTGTAGATGGATAGCTAGGTTTAACAAAATCCAAGCTAGGTCTTTTAAAGAAAAGGGTGTGTGAAGGTTTTATAAAAGTCTAAGGTAGCTTGTAATGTTTTGGGCCTTTTCATAATATAATGGAATGAAAGGGTGAAGCATAACCTGTATGAAAGTACTCAGCATGTATTTATCTGTAAAACTTTTCTCTTATAGGTCTCAGTTCAATGGCTTGATTCAACATCAGTTTTGTAGTAATGTAGCACTGCTGACTTTTTTTAACCTGAGAAGTTTCAGAGGAATAAAACTAAACATGACAGTATTTGCTCTATTCTTCTTTTTAAAAGAACAACTCATGTCTGAGTGGAAATAACAAGACATAGCCTTTAGTTAGGTACTGTTGATTAAGCCATCCAAATGTCAGAGGAAGAATATGTTAACTTAAATTAACAGGAAATTTGAGGGCAGGCAAGTTTTTTTTTATAGAGGGGAGTAGACAAGGCATGTAAAGTTGTCTGAATGAAGAGGTGGAATATAGTGAAGAAATGCTGCAGTTGAATTACTAGGGTAACACTGAATAAAGATGCAACATTTCAGATTATAATTCCTACTGGAAATTGTTGTTGTTCAAAGTGTTAACTGGAAAATGATAATCATACATTTTTGTTTCGAAATACTTTTAGGTCTTAATATGTAATTCCAGAAGTTCAGGGTGAAGGGCTGGAGTATATGGAAAACAGCAGGAGGATTAGATGGAAATCACCAGATTCTGAGTAAAATAACAAATGTATTCCAGAAACTTCATTTCACTTGACACATTGCTTAGTACAAACATCATAAACCGCAAAAATCTAACTTTAGAAAGATATAAATGTTAGCAGATCTCCTGTAATTGAGTTATACATTGAAGTAGCTTGTTATATATCTAGGATAAATGTTAGAAGTAATGTGGTTTGAAGCTCTTTGATGAAAAATGGAGAGCGTTTAACTTCATACATGAGTTGAGTTAGGATATTAATGTGGGTGTAATTTTGGAGATTGATTAGCTGTCCTTAAAATTTGATTTTCAGCAATCTTTTTATGCAAATCTTGAAAGGAAGTCATAGCTTTATAAAATACTGTCTCACTGTAGCATGTAAAGGGATCCATGGCTGCAAAGAAATGCAGATGTTTTTGTCAAAGTGGTGCTAATTTGTGCAGAAATCCTGCAGGAAAAAAAAAAAAA
>VXAB01005229.1:185563-242850 GCA_013399175.1 Odontophorus gujanensis
ATAAACGAGGCCTAAAGGCTGCCCTTTTTTTTTTTTTTTTGTCAGAAAGTACTTTTGTACTTGTAGTTTTATATGTTTCCTGTAAAGCATGTAGGGATCTGTAGAAATTAGCTGAACTTCTGAGGATTGAAGGAAATTGATGGAAAAAGAAGTACCATCATCTGCTTTATGCCTGTTCTTCAGGGAGAATAAACTTACCATCCTCATACTTCTTTTCACTGCCTTTACAGAAACGTAGGCAGCAAAACTAAGTTAAAAGCAAGTTTTAGACCTGACGTAGTTTTAGGAGTCTCATGGCCCAGCTGGATGAATCCCATTGTAAACAGTGCAGTGTCTGAAGAAGTAAACTATGCACATGTAAGTAACATGGCCATGTAATGACCTCTTCTAACAAGTTTCTGCTTACAAGTGAATGATACAGAGGGCCAGATCTACACAGTGGTCTATCCAGAATAGTCAAAACAGGTCTGGAGCAGGGTAGCCTCCCTGTGCAGCACAGTGCTGTGTTGAGGTTCAGGTAACCTGCTTTTCACCAGTCTTACTTGCTGGTATCCATGACTTCATCCATGCAACATCTGGTCCCTAGTTGGCTCACTCCCTTGCAGCAAGGACAAAATTCATTTGTCACTGGCTGCATAAATGTGCCCAGAGTGTCTGAGCAGCAGTACAAGATGTGGAGGGGAACCCTTTCCTAACTGAGGAAGTGGGAGATAATGGGCTCCATCTGGAACTGTGGACAGATAAATGAAGAGAATAAAAAGCATCAACAGTTTCGAGCACGTTTATTTTTTTTAATTTTTTTGCTCTGTTAATCTGTTTCTACTAGACAGATATGAAAAAGGATGCTGGGGACTGCAGAGCAGAAGGAATCCAATTTTTCTGTAGCAAGCTACAGTCTGGCACAGAAAATCTTTTCAAGCTGTCTATGAGGCGTATTAAGAACATGCTCAAAGCAAAACCAAACCAAAACTAAAAAACCCCAACTTTAAAACAAAGCAAGCAAGGCAATAGAAAATAAGTAAATAAAATATACAGGCTTTTTCCAGTGGACATGAATAATGACAGAAGGGACTGTTTTTGAATAGCTTTAAAGGAAGTGCTAGGAATCCCATCAGAGGCTTTCATCTTGCGACTGAGGTATCTCCTGGGCTGCCTTTCATAAATTTGTATTTTTTTCTTTTATTTATTTTCTCTCTAGTCCTCTTTCTGTCTGCTAGTTGATGCTGTCCCAACAGCACACCTTTATCTTTAGGTCCAGTAGTTTCAAACCAACTCAACAACACGTGTGTACCATCACTACAAACAGAAACTTGGAATTCTTGGGCACTGCTTCAGAGCACAGNTGTTGAGGTTCAGGTAACCTGCTTTTCACCAGTCTTACTTGCTGGTATCCATGACTTCATCCATGCAACATCTGGTCCCTAGTTGGCTCACTCCCTTGCAGCAAGGACAAAATTCATTTGTCACTGGCTGCATAAATGTGCCCAGAGTGTCTGAGCAGCAGTACAAGATGTGGAGGGGAACCCTTTCCTAACTGAGGAAGTGGGAGATAATGGGCTCCATCTGGAACTGTGGACAGATAAATGAAGAGAATAAAAAGCATCAACAGTTTCGAGCACGTTTATTTTTTTTAATTTTTTTGCTCTGTTAATCTGTTTCTACTAGACAGATATGAAAAAGGATGCTGGGGACTGCAGAGCAGAAGGAATCCAATTTTTCTGTAGCAAGCTACAGTCTGGCACAGAAAATCTTTTCAAGCTGTCTATGAGGCGTATTAAGAACATGCTCAAAGCAAAACCAAACCAAAACTAAAAAACCCCAACTTTAAAACAAAGCAAGCAAGGCAATAGAAAATAAGTAAATAAAATATACAGGCTTTTTCCAGTGGACATGAATAATGACAGAAGGGACTGTTTTTGAATAGCTTTAAAGGAAGTGCTAGGAATCCCATCAGAGGCTTTCATCTTGCGACTGAGGTATCTCCTGGGCTGCCTTTCATAAATTTGTATTTTTTTCTTTTATTTATTTTCTCTCTAGTCCTCTTTCTGTCTGCTAGTTGATGCTGTCCCAACAGCACACCTTTATCTTTAGGTCCAGTAGTTTCAAACCAACTCAACAACACGTGTGTACCATCACTACAAACAGAAACTTGGAATTCTTGGGCACTGCTTCAGAGCACAGGGCTCATGTTATTCAGCAATCAAGCAATGTAGCAAGGCTGGCCTAACCTCAGAAAATTATTTTTAAGACTAATGTGCACCATTCTACAACTATAAAAAACAGTGAAGCTAGAAATTCCTCCATGTGCAGAATTGCTAGATAGAGAGGTACTTTGGGATACAATTCTCAGACAAAATTTGGTTTACCAGGACTAAATTTTTGTTTGTTTGTTTGTTTTCTGAGTTCCAAGCAGAATATTTACCTGACTGGAGCATATTCAGAAATACTAGAGATAACAAAAGTAGCCTGGTATCTGCTACAAATGTGGAGATATTTGTATCTGGAGCTACAACAAAAATGATTTTGTAGTAAGGCTAATCCATCAGAACACCAGAAGCTGGTCTTGGGACTGGTATTCTTTAACACCTTCAGGTTTGTGACTTGCACATATGCAAGTTGTATGAAATGCTGCAATTGATTTTTTTATTTTTTATTGCGAAAATGATGCCTGTAGAAATAAGTAAACTCAGTGAAGGGACTTCTTTATGTCTTCTGATGTACTGGAAGGTAATTGAAATGGATTCATTTAACCAGAAGATTCAATCAGAGGGAGATTAAAACATTCAGAAAAGATCAAGATTTTTTGAATAGGCAGTCACCCAAGAAGTGCTGCCAATCCACATCTATATGTTTTCTGCAAAACAAATTTGACTGTTGATGGAATCATGCTTAATAACACATACTTAATTACACCCTTTCTGAAGCAGCAGTTTCGGTGCAAGAGGTATTGAATAGACTGAGCAGATGAACAATTCAAGCAGTTGTTGATAACCAAAACAGATCAATTGTGTAGCACATTTTTTGCTGGTGTAATGTGAAAGTACTTTTAAGTTCTAAAGCTATGTAAGAAAAACTGAAGAGACTATGGTATGAGGGCTGCCTTGAAAGTAGTGCCTCCTATTTTATTATGTTGGCCCATGATGTTACAGTTGGATGTTAGTGGCATGGCATTGGAGGCTGAACCTTCCCACCAGTGTAAATGCTTCAGTAAACCTTGGGGACTTGATGTTTTTAACTGCATATTCTTTGCACCAAACAATAAGTCCAGCAGTCATTTGTTGTTGCCTGGTAGAAGGATGTAAATCAAAGGTCTGATAGAATTAAAGCTTGTAAACAGCAACCTTCAAATGCAATTTTCATAATACAACCTTTTTTTCTTTTTCATAATGACATCTCTCTTTAAAAGAGCAGTAACAAGTAGTCAGATTTAAAATTCTGAGTAGTTAAATGAATTTTACAGAGATGCAGAGAATATGTAAAGATCAGAAAATTAGTTGAGGCAGTAGACAAATGTTAGCTAAAAAGGCAAATTATGGGATCTGGGTCTGTTTCTACATTCAGAGTGCTAGACAGATAGATGAATGTCTGCTTGCCAAAACCTCTTTTTCGACAAAAGAGAAATTCCAGATGCTGGGAGTGTCCTTGAATGACAGCACATGTTGGGACACAAAAACCCACTATGTTTAGATTATATTTTAACTTGTGACTTTTAACTTTTTTTGGCAAATGGAATTTGCTCAGGTACAGCTTTTGGTTGTTTAATACCACTGACATTTCCCAGATATCACACTAAGTGTTTCATTCAATTTCAACAAAAGGGAGTTAGTGAAAGATAAAAATAAATTTGAAATCTTTTCATACACATGGAGGCATAGAGGCTTAATAAACCATATACAGAACTATTCAAAGGGGGCAAACTTGTTTTTTGAAATAGAATACTGGGACATGAGCAGATTCAGGAACAATTGCTTTTCTGATGTTAAGAGACAAGAAGGGGACACTCAAGTGTGAATGAAAAGTTTACAATTTGATGAAAGCTGATGCTTTCTCTACCAAAAATATTTTTAGGCTTTGGAACTCATTGCCATAGGCAGTTGTTGATACTCAGGATGTAATAAGATTCATGAGTCATATGACAGAATTACAAGGCTATTAAGAATATTCAGGGCCGTAGTGGCTATTGATTTAAAATTCTGTGGTTCAGAATCCTCTTAAAATATTATTTTCTGCATTATTCTGCATATCAGAGAGTCTCTAATATAAAGCAGAAAGACAATTCCTCTGTCTGACGTGGGATTTCACACTTTTTCTCTGAAGTATATAAAGCTTGTTGCTGCTTAATAAAAAAAAAAGAAAAAAAAGATACTGAGATACTGTTCAATTGGATAGAAGCTGGACTGATTTATTCACTAATTCTTTTTCCTTGTATCTCTATGCCTTGCATAATTACCACGTACATCTATTTAAAATGATTCCTAAAACAGTTCAAGGCAAAAGCTTTAAGCTTTTGAGGTCAGGTATGTAATGCCTAGCGTGTGATGTTCCTGTTAACATGTTGGTCTTTGCTGTACACAGACAGGAAAAGAAAAAGCAGAGCACATCCCAAATTCAAAGCCTAGAGCAGTGCAAAATCGAGATATCTGCCTGAATTTTCTTCAGCTTCTTATTTTTTTCCCCATAAATTCCTGAGGAGTGTTTGATTGTATGCATTTGGTTATCTCGCAGATCTCCAACTGCCTTTTGAAGGAATTTCTTTCTAATGAGAAAAAAGATGAGAACAATTTAACGTGGAGCATAAAAGGCTTTAATAATTAACTTGATCTCTCAGACCACAGATTTCAGGTAGAAGACTCAGGTGCAAACTTACTCCTCAAATTGTTCTTAGCATTTTTGTGGCTTTTAAATCCTATGAATTGCAGTGTATGTGTTCATGAGGTTCAAACAGGCTTCCCTTCTGTTGACTCTAATAGCCCATCTCTGCCACCACATTGGCCGTGTCAGTGGGTAGTTAATAGCATCCTCTGTAGTTTCAAACCATTACAGCCCGTCACCTATAAAGTCAAAGTCCTGTAAGGCTGTGATACACCTGCCAGGATCTACACAGCCACCCTTCTGTTGCAAGAGACCAGAGATGGAAAATCAGACTGACAAGCACAGGCAGTGTGGGATATACTGCATCTTGTTTTCATGTCTTCTGTGCCATGGGATTTCTAATGTTGCACGATTCCCATCTTTCTGCATGATTCCATCTTCTTGGAGGCTACAAATTCCAAGTTGTTTTTTTCCAAAGCTGTGCCTCCAGTTTCCATCAATTACTGACTAGACACTTAGGATTTGCATACAAACATTTCTCCAGAAGTGTGTTGAAAGAAAGTTACTTAAAGAAAGCAAAACAAACAAAATAAAGCAACACAGATTGTATAATCTCCATGGTGTGGTTTCACCAAGCTCTCATCCTTTGTTTTTGATCAAAGGCGAATCATATGAATCTTATATCCTCCTACTTTCCCTGATCCTAAATGTGTACTTTAAATAAAACCAGATTTACATTAATCACTAAACCCTCCATTATCTGTCTCCCGTGACCTCTTTACTTAGTCATTTGTCATTGTCCTAGGTTTGTGTTCATGTCATTTTTCAGTCTGACATTTTTAATGCTCGCCAGTTCACATTAATTTTGCAAGTGAGATTTTGTAAGACAGAGGATGAAGGATTTGCTATAACTCAAGGGTGGTATTAACTGCATTCTTTTCATCCACAGATCTTGCACTTCTGACAGAAAGCAGTCAAGAAGAAACAATGTGCATAATGCTGGAGGTCTGAAGGTGCAGCCAAGTTCAAGATGTACAGAACCAGGAACTCAGAGCAATACAGTAGAAACACAGTTTGTAGCTGATGCTTCCATTTAATGCATACAGAACTGTTTTCCTTCTGTCATTTGTATAAATATGTTGTCTGTGTGAGCTACTGCAAATATGCTAAAATAGCCAGAAGAGGCTGAAATGATTTATAGTTCCTCATGCCAAATGGAGCACATATATGTTTGCAGAAAAGGGGAGAATGTTTCAAAGCTCACAGATGGGTGTTTCCCAGGACAGTTCTGAGCATGATGCTATACGAAAGGTTTTTGGAAAATTTCACCCCATTTTAAAGGTCTCATTTGCTGCTCAAGCAGAATGAGATCTGGTGACCTCAGGAAGCAGCTTGGCTGCAGTTGTCTGCTTCTGATCAAATGAAGCTGTTTTCTGATGCCATTAGAGGGGGGGCTGGGGGGGGGTTTAGTTGCCTCTTTTACCCCATGCTATGCCAGAACAGACAGAGAGAACAGGCAGGCTTGCAGTTCTTAGGACCAAGACCTAGTTTTCCGTAGATCACTTTCCACAATTGTATTTCAGTTGATGCTGTTACTGAAACTACCAAAGTGCTTCCCAAGCCAATTCATCCTATCACATTTCACACGAGAGATGAACTATAGTCAAACATATGTTCCTGTGCTGAGGAATGGTGTCTGGCCTGGAGGGGCCTGCCTCATCCTCCTTCATATCTGAGTTTCAGGTAAGGCTGGAAACCTGTTTTCCCACACACTTTCAGAGTTACTGACACAGAACTGCAGCTGCAGTTGCCCCTGCTATGAATACAGTTAAAAATATTTCTCATGAAGATGGCTCATAAGCTTAAGAACTCCCAATCTTAATGTTGATTTGGTGGACGCTGCTAAAAGTGTGTTTGAAGACACAGCATAATCATCAAGGAGAAGAATGATGCCTTCTTCAGCTCCTTCCGTTCTGAAGGCAGTAGGACACGAGAACTATCTCTTTAGGCTTTGCAGGACATGAGAACTTCCTGATTTTTCTTTTAAAGGCAAATTTTGAATGCCATTTTTTCCATTTAAAACAAATATTATTGTTTTCTGTCTGCTCTGACAGTTTTGTTGGAGGCCACAGAGATGTGCCCTAGAACTTATAAAAATTTAAACAAATCAAGACAAGAGTCAACTATTTGTTTCCAAGTTAAGTCAGCCGGTATTTTCAGTACAAGTGCCAGAAAGTAATTGTTGCTTTGACTCTCTTTATAAAAGTGCACGTGGCTTTTTGCATTTTTCATACTTGATAAGACCATTGCAATTTTTACTTCCAACTCAGTAGAATTACCAAATTAATGTTTATTAACTTGTCATCAATAGTTAATAACTTTCTGAAATTGAACAATGCATTGCCTTTGATGTAAGCTCATTCCTGGCACCCTTGCTGCATGACAAAAGGCAATTATAGACAGCTCCTTCATTTTCACCCTGTTTATTTACTTTGCAGAGATACACAACTTTGCGGCTTCACTCTCTTTATTAAGAATAATCTCTATGGGGGAAGGAAAGATGAATGCATACTGAAATAACATGTTTACCACTAACGTTAATTAAATGCCTTTCAGTTTTCCATGAATTCTCTTACATGTGACAGTTGAACACAAAAGCTTCTCATTGCTCTGCAGCAATGATGCTTCCCTTACCTGTGGGAAAGACATAAGGTATGGGAAGATTTCAGGCTTCTTTATGTTTTTGTTCAAGCTAGCAGTGTGTTCCTGGATGTGATGGTGGCTAGATGATACTGACAACTTTTCTGCTGTAACTGAGAGTTCTAATCACCCATTCTGTAAGCTACTTTAAATGTTTTATGACCAAAGCGAAAGACTGTTGGCAGTTATTTAGAATCACAGAATCATAGAATGGCCTGGGTTGAAAGATGATCTAGTTTCAACCCCCCCTACCAAGGGCAGGGTCACCAACCACTAGAGCAGGCTGCCCAGAGCCACATTCCAGCCTTACCTTGAATGCCTCCAGGGATGGGGCATCCACAACCTCTCTGGGCAACCTGTTCCAGTGCATCACCCTCAGAGTGAAAAGCTTCTTCCCAATATCTAACCTAAATCTCCCCTATATTAGTTTAAAACCCTTCCCCCTTGTCCTATCACTATCAACCTGTGTAAACTGTCATCCCCCTTCCCATTTATATGCTCCCTTCAGATATTGGAAGGCCACAACACGGTCTCCCCAGACCCTTATCTTCCCCAGACTAAATAAGCCCAGTTCCCTCAACCTTTCCTCATAGGAGAGGTGCTCCAGCCCTCTGATCATTATAATGGCCCTCCTCTGGACAAGTTCCAAGAGTTCTGTGTCTTTCTTGTGCTGGGCCCCCAGGTCTGGATGCATTACTCCAGATGGGGCCTCGCAAGAACTGAGTAGAGGGGGACAATCACCTCCCTCTCCCTGCTGACCACCCCTTTTTTAATGCAGCCCAGAGTATTTACTATTATTTTTAATTGAATTTCTGCATAGAAACCTCAGAAGATTTTGCTGTTTGTGTAAGGCAGGTACTATACAGAAAGAGTTTCCTGCTCTTTAAAGATTTATGTAAAGAGCTCTTTAAAATCTTTAAGTTTTCACTTTTAATCTTTTAATTTCTTTTAAAAATATATGTTATTCAGAAGCTAGGCTACAAAGATAACATGAATTTATTTGCACTGAATTTACTATCTCTATGCTTTTACAGTCATTTATTTATTTGTTTTCAAGACAGGGATGAGGTTCATTTTGTCTTAGCAGGTGAAAGCGCCTACATGCAGCTACCTTAGTGGCTATCTTCTATATTCTTTACTAGTTTGTTTCAACTTGGAGGAAAAGCATCGTGGCTGCCTACCTCTCTAGGCTGACATGGTCCATCCAACTTTACCTATTGCTTTATATAATAAAATAGAGAAAAATACCATGATTTTGCACTAAGCTCTTATATAGACGACCTTCTGCTGTCTTGTTTCCTGGATGTTGATGAGTGGGATACAAAAGAAGGTAGGGGCCTGCACTACCAGAACTTAATTCATGTGGCTGTTGAATAAAAACATTGCTGGTTGGCAGTTGTATCTACAAACATAGCTACATTTTCAATAAGGATTTTACAGTCTATGCTGGGGCAGAACACAGAAGTATCTATAGCTAAATAAAAATAAAATTAAATCCTTAGACTCAGATCTTCTCATACTACTCAGATGCGGTGTCCCTGCTCTGTCTCTAAGACCAGATGCTAGTTCTCAATAGATGTCTTCGAAGCAACACAAGAGAAACAGCAGCTGCCCAGCCTACATGAATTGTGGTATGGCTTCGATCACCTTTGACAAATGGCCACTGAAGAGTGGGTATTTATACCAGGCTTAGTAGTTTATTTGTTTGATAATCTTGGTATTAGGATTAAGGATCAAATAAATGAGTGCAAATGAACATTTGGGCAGGATATACATTTTTATTAGTTTCATTTGTCCTGTGGGTACGGGAAGGTTCTGATCAAAGCATAGCCTTGTAGCAGAAATCTGACTTCAGGGGTAGTTTCACTGGTCAAGTGTTCAATTTCTAGCATGTAGGGGAGCTGAATCAAATGATTTAAGAGAGTGACCCAAAGGAAAGACAACACACAGGAAGGGGTTACCAGTGCTGTGAAGTTTAATAGACCTGAATTAAAAGCAGTTCATTTTTGAAACAGGAAGTTTATGACAGTGTTGACATTTACTGCCCTCTGGCAGGAATGTAGTAAGTCCATGTGGTAGATCTTTGTTATTTTTTTTTTCTTTTCCTCCTCTCTAATAAAAAATAAAATAAAAAAAAAACTAAGAACAAAAAAACCTTTTTTTATTTTTTATTTTTTAACTGTTTTTTTGTCTTTAACATACAGTAACGGGGAAAGATGCTTGAAAAGTATCACAAAATGGGGGAAAACAAGGAATGTTCCACCAGTTACGAGGTCTGTTTATGGAATAGGAAGGGTCTACCAAGCTTCCTATACTTACTAAAAGGACTGGATATAAAGCCTGTCTCCCACTCTGTTGTCCGCAGTGCCCTGTTCACTACCACTCTTTCACTTCAATAGCACTGCAGATTGTTGCTTTTAAAAGTATCCTCATATAGGCTTCTTTAAATGAATACTCAGTCACAGAGCAAAAATATACATAATATAATGTTTGTGTTACTGTCAATAAAATTAACTGTGAAAATATCATTATCATGTTTTTCTCATATTAGCATTTCAAGTACATAGTTCATTTTACCTGAAAAACACTGGAGTGAAATTACAGCCATACTGAGATCAGTAGATATTTTGCCATCACCAGATGAAGAAAGAGAATACCCTTTATGTACTGTCTGCCTGAGGCAGATGAGATTCAGATATAGCTTGACTGCATTAAGTCTAAATTGTTCAAAGTTGGATCTGTAAGTCATGGTTTCTCATTATAAAAAAAAAGTTTCTGTCATTTCTCTTGCCTGTGCACAGAGGAGCATTTTCTACTTCTTTGGCATTAATCTCTGTAAGACATCTGCACCCCATAATTGGCAGGGACTCTTGTTTGCTAAAAAAGGGATGAGGTAATCAAGCTTTGAGTAAACCAGCTGATTGCTCATCAGAGCAGGCCTAGCAGGGAATATAAAGAACAAATCTTAAAAGTCACTAGAACAAGTAACTAGATGAAAAATTGTATAGTATTTCTGGGAGTGATAAGTCATTGCTATATACTACTTTAAGAAGCCTGTTTTGAGCATCTGATATATGAAATTACTCTCACATTAGCACACCAATACAGAGTGCATGGGTTAAAAGGAATCCTGCCCTTTCTGACTGTGGCATTTTGTCTTCCGCATATCATCCATGGTTTTCTCTCATGTGTCTAGGAGCAGCTCTCTATGTACAGAAGATGCAGCCTGTACTCCACCTTTCATCACAGACAGGTAAGTGCCAGCTGGGGGTTGAACTGTGTCAGTAGATTGCTGATCTGTGATAGTGTGCTGTGATGTGGGTGTATCAGGTCTGTGAAGATAGGCAGCATGACAGAAGTGATACTAAGGTGTTAGGATTATACTTCCTGGCTACTCAATCTGTTGCCAGCCTTGGTTGTTTGTGTGCACCCTGAATAACCCTCCCACTTCATTGCTGGATCAATTCAATAGCCCAGAATAGCTGTATCCTGAATTGATAATCTTTTTCATGCTGACATTACTAAAGATTTCTTCTCCCCTCCTTCCTAAATCATCTGTTTTCAGGCACTGCTAGAATTACTCCTTCTGGGGAGCTGGATTTCTCTGTGCTTTTCTGTATTTCAGAAAGCACCATAGAATCTCTGGCAGTTTTTGAGTTACTCATTTCACAACTATAAACAACAACAAAAAAAATAAATTGGCTTATTTTTAATTGCATCTCCCTGCTATGAAGATCTCAGCAAATGTATTAAAGATATAATCTACTGTAATGCAGAAAATAAAAAGGAAGAAAGTAATAAGAAAACCCTCTATTCCTTTCCAAGAGAACAGCTTTGCCCTGGTGTAAACAAGACCTCTCCAAAAATTTAACACATCTGCAGCATATGATGGAAACTAGTTTTGGCATATTTGGGACATAACACACAGGAAAATGAAATATGCAGTGTGTGAGAGCTTGTTAAGGAGGCCTTGCTGGCACCAAGGACCTAAAGAGGACCTGAGTGTTGCTATAATTTTATCTCCCATAGTGTTAGGTAGCAGATTTCTCACAATGGTTTATTCAGCTTCAGACTGTGTGTTACAATGGAATGCACTTCAATCACCAAGTGCAAAATAAGTTATGTTTAATTTTGCAGAAAATTTTCTAAGTTCTTCATTAGCTTTATCTTCTATAAATAACATTGATGTTTTTTTCCACTACCGTTTTATTTGTAACATCACAAATAGATCACCTTTCACTTCATAGATGCTACTAAGTTTGTTAGTATATGTATTTTTAAGGAGAATCCAATAAATATTTTCAAATATAGATTAGTGATCTATTTACAACTTTGGAGACTTTATGATAAATCAATTTCAGATTAATGATTGGTTGGCCAGTTAGTCTTACTACACAATTTTTTCATCAGCAGTAATAGAAGTGTTTATATGTATATATGGCACATGATATATATATATAAAACCTGTAGATCTCTATTAGTCTAGATATTGCTTGGAAGAAATATTTTAGTCTTTCTTTGAATGTGTTGGTGTGTGTGTGTACGCAAAGACTATATGATTGCTCTTTCTGTTCTTTGGAATTTTTGTCTTAGTCCTGTTAATGTTGATTGAGTAACTTAATCTTAGTAGTCGCATACTTTTTCAAACATCTTAGCAGGGAAATCATGAGCTGATTTGACATGGAGACTAACCTTTCACCCCTTGGGGTGGTCCAGTCAGGACATAAGAGAAGGAACGTAAGTGGATTAGTGTGTGGAAGTTTGCAGTGATGACTGTCTCTTCAGTGATTTCCATAATCATCACATTCTTATGGTTCTAGCAACAATAGAGTTCTGCACAAGTGAAACACATCTGTTTGTGCTGTTTTTGTGTCTGCATTCTATTCCTCTATCGCCTTTTGAAAGTAAGGCTTTTTGTTGTATTCAGATGCTCAGTGCCTACTAACATCATGTGAATATGACTAATGAAAAGCAGTATCCAAATGGTGTTTAAAGTACTAATGGCCAATGAGTTGGCTATTTCCTGGCAGTTAATGGCCATCTGGAGGAGGTCTTAATCCATCTGGTGGTTAACTGTCAGGAAATAATTGACTTGGATGTTGTTAGTACTCTTAATAAAGAAACAGATTTTTTTCCTTCTCAGTCTCCTTGCTATCATGCCACTGGCTCACAGTACTCAAATACTGTTCCACAGAGCATTTATTCTATCATCTATCTATCTATCTATCTATCTATCTATCTATCTATCTATCTATCTATCTATCTATCGATAAGATTTTTAGCTGTTGTTTTCTGCACTTCACAGACAACTGTGATCCCTACCTGAAAATGTCTATTATCCAATTACAATTTTGTGTCTGTATGTACATACGAAGAAACTCATGAAATTATGTTGAACTGAAAGGGGTTTGATGTTCAAAGAGGAGTTTTGGTCTTTCAGATACAACTGATAGTCTGTGAGACCGGCAGAAATGACATCTGTTGAAAAAGCAGAGAGCAGTAAGCAGAAGGAGAATGATAAACAGGGAATAACGGCTACAATTATTTCCTGTGTTAGGAGAAGTAAAAACAAACATGGATAAAATGGAGAGTTACCTTGGCCATTTTTTTCTTTTTCCTGCATTTCCTTCTTTTTCCACTTTATGTTTAATTATATTCTGGTGCAACATTTTAAAATTCATTTTTGTTTATTATGAACAATATTGAGGGGAATCTGTGTTACCAAATCTCTCCACAAAAACTTGTGTTGCCAGGTTGCTTTTACTGAAGTAACAATGGAGAAAATTTTAGCTCATCTCTATCCAGAAATCTCTTTGAGCAGCTTATATGTTTGTGGAATTATGAATGACTTATTCTAATACAGTATCTGGATATAAATGACTTAGTTTCTTGATTCTGCCAGGAAATGTGTGTTACTAGGTACAAAACCTTTGGAAAGAAGTCTAAATTATTTTTTTATAACGTTAGAAGACCTGGAGTTTCAAATCTTTGTTGCAAATTATAATTGGGCCAGGAAATTAGACACAATACATCATAGAAGTTAAAAAATAGAGCAAGTTTGAAGAAAAATATTAAATAAAAATGTCTTTAAAATATGATTGTAAAGTAGTTATTTTATATTTGAAGCCACTTGTTAAAAAAATTATGACTGCTCTAGTATGTAGACCCCATTCCATTTATCCTCTCTTATTTCACTTTTAAATTTTGACTCAGTTTGTCAATAAAAGGGACATACTGAAAAGGGTTGGTAATCAGTTCTGATTTGCAGAATAAGAATTTAGTGTGGATGTACACACACTTGTGTCTCATATTTGTGCTAGGAACTCCTGTGTTTCCCTGTTGGCACAGCTGTGATTAAAATAGGCTGCTTTGCTTATGTGTGGCAGTGTCTTCTTATAATCAAGAACACATTTACCAATAAAACCCAGGAGAGGAAGGAAAGAATGTTAGGGGAGACACAGTTAAAGACTTCTAAATGGAAACACTTTGAAAAGCATACAACATAGTTAATTTTTCATTTCAGAAAGATGCTTTGGAAGTCTAGTTGAGTTCTGATTAGTGTATTTTCTGTATTTTCTGTACTTGAATAGGATGTAAGACTGCTACTGCTTGCTGAGGTGCAATCTTATTTAATGATTTCCAAGGAGTTAGGCAGTTTGCTTATTGCCTGCCTGGACCAAGGGTGTTCTGTGGACTCCTCTGTTCCCTGGTAGGTTCTACAGTTTGGAGTGATACCCCAAGACCAAGGCAGAGCAAAGGGGTTTATTAGTAGTGAAAAACCTTTCAGTCTTCCCCAATCCAAAATAAATGGCATGGGAAGTCTGTATGAGCCACAGAAAAAGGAAACCTGCCTCTGCATGAACACAAATCTGTAAGACAACAGCTTCATTTTTAGTGTTTTCTCTATATATGTTTTCACTCCTGAAAATCGTCTGCCTTTATTTGATCCATATGTAGAATTAAGTCTTCAGGTATATAATAAAATGCATTAACCAGCAAACAGTGTAGAGCTTAATAGGCTGTATGTGCATTAAATAACCCAAATAGGCATTTTCTAAGTATGGATATAATTATAATTGTACATTAATTTTAATGATTGTCACATGTAATGGAAAATAGGTTAATAAGGTCACAGAATCTAACAGTTCTTTCTAAGGGAAAAAAAATGAAACATGTCAAGCAACTTCTGACATTTTCCCAAACTTGGTATTTTTTTGTAATCTCAAATACCTGTCTTTCCAAGGTTAGGAGCTGTTCTATATCCTGATTTTAACAAGGACAGATGCTTGTTTAGATTCAGTAAGCAAACTCTCTATAAATACCCTTTGTCTAAATGTCTTCAGGTTCTCCAGGGTTCTGTGAGTGGCATGGTTGGCACTCCCCTTCCCCCTGTTTTCCAGGGTGATAGTCATGCAGTCACATCTAAAACAGTGGGGGGATGCAAAGCAGGTGGCTCCTTATTTTTTTCCCCTTCCTGCTAATGCCGGAACAAGCAAGGTGACACAAGTGCAATTGGAGAGAAATAGGGTTTGGGTTTCCAAGGCATGTGCTGAGTGTTGTGTCTTTGGAGTTGGGCACTGCGTTTGTGTGGTGTGACAGTGCCATCCCCAATAACTGCCCATAATAAACTGAACCTAGGGAGCAAAAGCTACCTGGTAGGAGTAGGTTAACTCTTGTGATGGCCTCTTGCTTGGGTGAGGTGAGATATAAGCTAGCTTCCAGCCTCAGCTGCAAGCTAGAGAAGAAATGCAGCTTGGGTAAAGCAAAGAAAGAGTGGTGAGGCATTGGAATAGGCTGCCAAGGGAGGTGGTGCAGTCATCACCCCTGGAGGTGTTCAAGCAACATGGAGATGTGGTACTGAGAGACATGGTCACTGGGCATGGCAAGGATGGGCTAGATTTGATGATCTTAGAGTCCTTTTCCAACCTTAATGATTCTGTGATTACGATGCCCTGGTGTAATGACCACTGTATGAACTGAAGCAAGTAGTCCAGAGAGGCAGTGGAGTCTCCATCATTAGAGGTACTCAAAATATCTGGACTCAAATTTCTTATTTTTATTAAATATGTATGAATAAGGACTTCACTGCTGCAAAGGTCTACAATAAGTGATCTATACGAAGTGCTTTGGTGTTTTGGTTTTGTAGTTTCTGCAGTATTTGGATAAAATATTTTATTAAAATGTCAAGTATAAGTAACTGCAAAATGTTAAAGTGCATAACTTAGTTCTGGAACTTGTCATTGTCTAGAGGGTCCATGATGTTCTGTTTGTTCTGTTCAGACAGAACAGGGTCACTGTTTGAATTTTTTAACAAATAACCATTTTAGCCCATTACCCATGGAGCTCCATGCTTTCTGGTTAAGGATGGTCAACTTAAGTAGTTGAAATCATTCTGAAGAGATCAGGAAAGATCACATCTATGATCACGCAAGATATTTGAGTAGGCTGTGTTAGCACAGGAAGAGGAAGCGGTGCTCCTTCTTCACTACTGTCAAGGCATTTGTGGTCTGTATATGAACACTGCACAAATGTGGTGAAGCCTCCTGTGACCTACGAGGAATCCAGTGAGGAAAATACGTTGTTGGATAGCATGGGGATGAAATAATAACTACTTGTTAAAGACTTAACAGTAATGAATTCACTTCAAAAGTTGCATTAGCTTTGAATAGCTTTTAGAGCAATTCAGGATTCTTGAAGAAATGTGATTCTCTATTAAGGTCAGTTAAACACAAAGCTTTGTTTTTGCTTTTGCTTTGTCTGTTAAATCAGTTGGCCTGCAAAAAAGGACATGAGCTCAGCAGTAAATTTACCAGGAATAATCCCTAAATTGTTGACTTTGAAAAAAAGAATACTCTACCAAAATTGCAGGTTGATCAAATCCAGTAGCAGAAATCCACAAAGGTGGTGGAAAATTTCCACCAGCATTTAAGCCTTGGACAGTTTCTGCTGACCTCTTAACTCTGTTCATTACAGCTGAATGGCTTAATACTGTGAGAGTCCCTCACAGGAGCAAGCTGAGCTTCTTGTATTTCATGGTAGAGAGATGAATTTAGGAGCACCCCAGGGCTGTTATACATTACATCAGGAAGTTCCAAAGAACCTTCATTTTTTTTTTTTTTTTCTGAAGACAGATGTATATTTTGGAAAACAAAGGCATCTAACTTAAATGTACTTACAATGTTTTTTTACTTACAATGTCTTTTTATTTGGCGGGGGGTGGAAGGGTGGGGAGGAAATGAAAATCTTTTCTTTTGTACATCTGGAATTGCCTCTTAACTAGATATACTTCCAAATTAGAGTAAGCCAAGTAAACACCCAGTGGAAAAAGTATTTTACAGCTTTTCTATTCCTAGCGGATACTTTCATTGGTTTTATTTATTCAAGTTCTTGTCACATCACTGGCATGGAAGAGATTTCATAAATACTATTGCTTTCTGCAAAGAATTTTCTTTGTATAAAACTGTGTGAGGTAACTTGTTGAATACCTTCACTTGCCAATGAGTATCAGTCCAAGGGTGGTGACTCCTGTAATTTGGTTGTAATTTGTGAACTCAAGTGTAATATATCCTGTGATTTGAAACAGGGCCTAAAATTATAATTCTTCAAAGTATCCCTTAATTTTCTTCACAATATGATAGCAACAAATCGTGTCCACACAGATGCTAGTAGTTTCTGTCCTGTTTCAAATTCCCTGTTTAATTTTAAAGAGTTCAAAGGTACATAAATACTTTGAGAGTACAGAGAAAAATGATACTGTGCAGCTGTTAAGCAGAAAGGAGAGACAACCGCTGTCCACGAACTTCCTCTTTTGTAGGGGTGTTACATATTTCTGCTTCAAGTACCCATCTGAAGGAAAAGGACACCTTTAAAACATGCAGAGTGAGGACATGTTTTAAATACAAACCTCAAACTTTTCTACCTCAGCCAGAATTCCCATCTGTTTTTTTCTGTTTGATGCCTTGGCTTCCTGTTTTACTATGAACTTTTCTTTTTCTCCATTCCCACATTTTGTTTATGCAGCTGCCATTGTAGTTACTATTAACACAGCCATAACGCTACTAATGTGGAAATCTTCAACTACTCTTCTGTTTCTGTAGGACATTACTTCTGAGGAGCAAAGGAAAATGAAGTGGCTTTCAACAGTGGTCCTACACATCTTTTTACAAGCTAGTCAGTTTGTATCACAACAACATTCACTGCTATGTGTATTTTAGTATGTACATTACAATTAAGAGAGAGTGACTTCAAGCTCTTCTACATCCTTCCAAACTGACCCTTTTCTCTACAAAAAAAGACATTTCTCTGTAGATATTGCAAGCAGTAGAGTAGCTAGCCTGTACCTCTCCATGAGTTTCATCTCTGATATAAATAGAACTTTGTGCCTCTAATCTCCCCTTTTTATCACTAACATATTTGTTATTTAATTCTGTAACAGAACGATGTATACATATAAAGCTCTTCAAAACACACTTAATACAAAAATTGACTGAGATTGTCATTGAGGAATGATATTTGTAGAACCTGACTAGTATATGACTCATTATTTCTTCAAGTTCTGGTGAGTGACATTTAAAAAATTAATTTCATGTCTTACCAGTTCAGTATACCATATTAAAAATAGCTTCCATGTATGTAAGCAATATTTTTCTTTCCTGCTTCTTCCTTAGCAACGTAGAGTCATAGAATCCTTAAGGTTGGAAAAGACCACTATGATCATCTAATCCAACCACCAGCCCAACCCATCCACTTGGTGGAAGACAAAAAACAGAAGGAAAAGTGAAACTTTTCTTTGTAAACTTAGAAGTGGAATGGTATATCTGCATACCTTACATATCTACTGCACCAATTTGAAGACAGATGATTGAGTCAGTATTTGAGAGAAGGAATAAAACACAGACAGCTCAAACAATACCATTATTCTTATATTTCAGATGTGTTGATGCTTTGTTCCTTCTTTATTTAGCTTTCGTAGATTTGTTAATTTCCAGACTGCAATTGGTGGATTAATTACAGATGCTAGAGGAAATCAGAGATATTCATGTATAAACCTAATACAGGCAGACTTCAAAACAGAAACACTGTAGGTTTGCAGTGTATGTCTGAAGTAATTATATATGAAGATAGTATTTTCATTTCATCAATATTAGAGAATTCATACAAGAGTGAATGGAGACAAGAAGTAAAGAGTGTGTCACAGACCCACTAGATATAACTTTTCAGGGAACTAGTTGGTTTAATTTTATGGATGATTCGTTTAAAATAGGCACTCTATGTTAAGTATCTGGTCAGGGCCTGTGCTGTCACCGAAAACAGATGTTTTTGCACAGTATGAAGTAGCTGAAACAAGGCTGTGGGTTTGGAAGCAGTACATCCCACGTGGTTTGGAAAGAAGCTGGGGCCACATCCTGCAGCCTTCATGCATCTGATAGCTCCTCTCCTGGGAGCAAGTCCCCACACACTATGCACAGTCATGTCAGTAGAAGGTCGCCCTCAGCATTAGCAGAATCTCAGCATTACATAATTCTTTCACATTTGAAACATGTTTTTCCCTGCTAGTTGCATAAAAGGGAATTCACTGTTATCCACTGGAGTGGTTTTCAATTTGCATAAGAAATCAGACTTATTTTCAGTACAAGATACAATTGTTAGCTTCATTTACATAGGTGAGGAAAAAGATGATATCAAATTTACAGCTGTGTAATACCACTAGTGAACCCTTTTGCGTTTATGGGCATAGGTCACAAATTACATATAAGAACAAAAATAAAGGTGAGAAGTGAATCACCTCAAATTATGCTATATATGCATCAGACAGGTGTGTATGAATAGACCTGTAGGTGAGTGGTCAGGTCTGTATTCAATTGCTGTAATCAGTGTACCAGATCTTAGCTAGCAGAATAGACTGGAGGTGGTGGTGGCATATGAAGCAACAGTAACCTAGTGAGCAGCTATTCTGAATATAGCAAAGAGTCAGAGTAACTTTGCTGTTCTTGTATGACCTCCTGGTTATGCATGAGTTAGGAAGTGAATCCCTTAGCAGATCCCTTAAATCACAAATATACTTACTTGTCTTCTTGCATAATGGAGTTTCCATGCTTGTTAGTACACAGAAGTGTAGTTTCTAACCCAGCTGTCTGTGAAGGTACAAATACAATAAGCGGAGGTAGTGTTGTTGTCACAGTATGTTAATTTTGACCTGTTGCATTTGAGGTAAATTCAATGTCATTACAACTTTGAACTTCATACCAAGTAGATAGACCTCATTTGATTAAATGCCTTGAGTTGTTTCTTCCTCTGCCCATTACCTTATTCGTATTAAGATGGACACTTAAAAAAAATATAAAGTAATGCAATGAGATATCCTTAGGGACACCTAAAAAGATAGTCAGATTTTAGCTGATCATTTCTTTCTGAGATTCTTTTGCACATACCAACTAAAACTATTTTTATTTTGTTTGCAAAATGTTTTGTAAAGAAACTGAATCTCAGTGGTTCTTCATATTGTGACTTCACAGCACAGTAATTTTTCATTTCTTCTAAGATTTTCATGGATGCAGTAATTTCAGTGTCTTTGCTGCATTGCTCATGGACGTAGTATACTGATGGGGAGAAGCATTTTTATTTGCCACAGCCACTCTTCAGTGAACAGTGTCCTGCCAGATCTACTTCCAGCATTTGAGGAGTTTTAAAAATATATATATATTTTAAACCTAGAAGTGCTGAAAGTGCTCCCATAATTTTTTTTTTTAAATGTCAGGCTTTCCTGACATTTTTATAGCCAAAATATCCCAGTGTTCATTTAAATGATGATGATATAAAATTGCGAACAACAAAAACAGTGATATAAGCAAAACTGAAGAAGGCTGATTTATGTTGATTGCTCAAAGAGGGGAAAATGCAGTGTCATTAACCAACCCCACATAAAGTAAATATGTCAAGTTCTTTCCATTTTCATAATCAACAGGGCTGTTCATCTGATAGGGAAAATGTAAGAAGTTTCTTTAACTTAAAGTAGCTTTTTAAGAGTAAATCCAGTGGGAGGATGTTGTACTCTTCTCTGTGATGATACCATCTTTGGAGATCTGAACTGTCTTAACACTTTTAGGACATGCTGGAAAGCTGTATCAGCCAATGGTACTGAGCCAAAGCCAACAGTCTGTAGTTTGGCTCAAGTAGACTGACTAGCATACAAAATCAATGCATAAGAACAGAAGTTGGTTAGAACTGGTGTAGACAGATGTTCATAAAGGAGGTGTCCTGTGTGAGGGGTTTAGGGTTTGCAGCAATACTTAGGAATTAGACCATTATTTGGTTGATGGGAATCAATTATTCTGAAAGGGTCACAGTGGCTCCAAGCGTATTTTTTTTCTAGGTTTTAATGTATTGGAGCTGGAGAGAAGATGGAAGAAAATTACTGAGGTACCTCCATTGTCCATTATCAGACATGATCACTAGGAAATCAGTGCAAAACATGGATGGAATATGATAAACATGGTCATTGTAATTTGGTGGGATTCCTATAATCTGATTTAATGCGGATTTTCTTCTAATACAGAAGTGCCCTGCAAAAAGAAAAGGTGGTGTTGGTTAGCTTGTTATTATCTAGTTAATATATGCTTAGGATAAACACGTGAATGCTTATCACTGTAACACTGATTGAAAATTTGACTTACCAAAAATCCCTTCGGTGAAAAGTTAGAATTTTGATAGCAATATTAACTTGGCTGCATTGAAGTGTAAAGCATAGTTCAATGTTCAGAAAACATACCACACAAGAATTTGATTAATAATTGAAAAGCAAGACCTCTAAAGCCTTCTAACATTAGAAGGCAGGCATGCACCAGTTGTAGAGTTATGTCATGTAACAGATCTGCATGTGAGAGTCAGTATATTATCTCCATTGAGACTACACCTCAAATAGCAAACCACAGCTTCTATTAAACATAATTGCTTCTCCCATCAGTACAGTAGTGTAGTTCAATACAGAACAAAAGCTGTTTTCTCACTTTTAAATAATCCCCATTACAGCCTGCATGGATAAGATGTGACTGGGAACCAAGCAGAATTAATGATGGGGGGAAGCTTCTAAAGATGAAAGCAGTGTTTTTTGCCAAAAGAAAGAGACTGAATCAAATAGGAAGTAAACTGATCTACAGGGAAAACCTTTGCTAGAGGTCAGTGCTTCATGATAGTTCTCAGAAGAGGCAGAGCTGGGTGGGAAATCTTGGAAAACAAGGGTGCACTGAGTTACATGTATTCAAACTTTGACAACAAGAGACCTGCCTCATGATATTTAATGCATTTCACAAAGGAAGGTATCATTATAGGTGGGAAAAATGTGATCCTAACAGAGAAAACCAAGCAAGTTCTGGCACTAATACAATAGAATCACTGTGTGAAAAGCAATAAAGTGCATAGAACTGTGGCAATTATATTTTACAGTCAGGAAAGGAAACTGCCAAATATCTACTATGAGAAAAAACTATTAGCATTGATTTAAGCATTTATATTCTGAGGAGATTTACATGTGATTTTGTTATTTAAACAACGAACAATACACCAACAAACAAAAAACTGGTATCTGAGTTAGAGTTATTGAAAGTTACTTAAGAAACAGACATGTCTAAAATCATAAGAGACCTACAGAAAATTTTGGAAGACTTCATTTCGCCTTGAGGAAAGAAGAGCATGGGGTTGAAATATTTCAATTCAGATGAAGGAACAAGTCCAGATGGGATATTTAATGAATTCTTTCAGAAGCGACAAGTGATCTGTTGGGTTATAATAATTTAAAATGTTTCTAGGGAACAGACACTTTTCAGACAGAACAGAAAAGAAGAAAGATGTACCTGGAAAATACTCTGATGCTACTTCAGGGCTAAGTATCTGAAGGAGATACTTGCAGAAGTAGAAGCAGCATTTCAGCAGGTGCCACAAAAGTTAGAGTCAGTGAAAGGAAATTAGTTGTTCAGGGCACAGCCATAGAATCACAGGATGGCTTGAGTTGGGTGGGACCTCAAAGATCACCTAGTTCCAACCCCCCTGTTGGTCAGGTAAATAGCATCCTGAAACCTTCTGTTCCTCTCCATTGACTGGAAAGGGAGTTCAGAGTGACTGGATAAAAACCTGTGTACTTGTTTGGAAAAGTCCAAAGTTAGATTAAATGAATCCAATCATAGGTACCAATAATTCCCTTGGATGCAATGTGATTGGGCTCAGTGAAAATGGTTTCAGAGGATAAGCTGGATTTCACAGGTACACAAACACAAGTATGCACAAAAGTGAGAAGAAATAATGAATACAGAGCTGCAGCTGTCACACAAATGTACCCTTAGCAACCTTGTGCTCTCCTGGGAAAACTGGTCAGTAGAAAAATTATCCTGCTCAGTGCAAGTGTGTTATGAGGCAGCATTCAGAATTCCTTCAGTCTGTTATACCATGTATTTGTCTATGATGTTAGGAATGAGAAAAAAGTCACCTTTGCGAATCTGTTACCCTTCATCACTTGCATGGCAGCTGCACGCAAGGGCTTGCAGATAGTAACCAGAGGCCACCTGTACTTGGGCAGCTCATTGTCCAAGTCTGTGAAACAAATCAGCTCACTCTAGTGATAACCGTCCTATAATATTTCAAAACTCTATACAGTAACCTTGATTCTTACATCTCACTATAGTTCGGTGCTCACACCATGGCAGTGTGTATGTCGGTAACTCTCAGTGTGGTGCTCTCCCCAAAGCTTCTGTTCAGTTTTTCAAACATGATGTTCTGAAAAAAGACAAGATTACAAGATTTGCAAATATGTAAGATACTGCTTTTAATAAAAACAGCCTGTGGTTGAACGGAACAATGTGTTGGTGGATTGACAGCTCACTGCTTTCATTTCCTCCTCAGCCTCTGAGCACTGTTGATACTGCTGAGTTTTAAACAAAAACATGTACAGAAAAAGGTTGTATCGAGAGATTATTTAAATGATCCATGTCATCGATCAGATCTGTTTTATCACCTGCTGGAGCCGATTTTGGACCCACCACGCTGCCCTCTTTCATCTCAGCAGTGCCCCTGCCCACACACCATTGCAGGACCACCCCAGGAGAGAAACCTAGAGGAGAAAAGTCAGAAGGTCCCAGCAAGCAGCTTCTCAGCCAAATGGCCTTAGTGGTGTGTGAGAGCATCCCACTGAGTAGCTATTTGACAACAATCAGTTGCTCTCAGGTGGTGATTTTAGCTGTGAATTGCAAGTAACAGTGTAGTTTCCTCAGCCTGCAGTGGAAAGTATTGCGGATGCTGATTGTAGTGCTGTAAGCTTTTTCAAGTGCCAGTGTAGCAACTGAGTTGGCATGGAGAATTCCTGTCTCATTTCTGACTCTGTTTTAGAGATGAGAATGGGAGTTATCCTGTGCTCCTCTTGGTGCTGCAGTTTTCCTCTGCAGATATACCTATCAGAGTGCAGTGTGGCAGCGTGGATTCACAGCAAGGGTAATCTGTGATTACATTTCTTACTCATATGTGCATGAGGAGAAGCAGTGCTTTCTACTTATCTGTCCAGCAAATGGATGACCAGGATGATTCAAACACAGGGACATAGCTTTTCCATGTTCGTGTACTTCATTCTTGCTAAGAGATGTTGGGCAATCTGTAAGTCTGCTCAGTACTTCCAACCAAGAAGCAGTAATCAGAGTTTTAATTTATATGCTGCAATTAAATTGGTCTGGTCTATATGCTTCAAAATGCTGGGAATTACTACTTAATCCTCAGCGCTGGAAGAAAGGAAACAGAACCAATGGGAAGTGGAAGCAGTAACCAGTAAATGTGATACTGTAAGAAAACATGAAGATTTCAAATGAAAGGCAACCTTTCCAGGTAGCTTTCACCGTGCTTTTGCAGATGTTTTAACGTTGTAATTTGATCACATATTTAGAACAGCTATTTTCAGTTAAGACCTCTATGAACTGTACTGTTAGTTAGCATACTTGGCACAGGTTAGCAATGGAAAATATTTCTTATCTGATTTGGCTGCATTTATAAGTGAAAAACATGTAAAATGTATTTTGCCTTTCAAAACCTCTTTGATTTACAGTTATCACATTTGTAAAATATCGGAAAAATAGCCTGTGAACACCTATACAACTGTCTCTGCAACTCTTCTATAAACATTTTATGTATTATTAGCAATGTATTTTACATGTATAGTCTAGCCTTGTATAGCTAAGTGGGGTTTTTTGCAGTAATATAAACAATCTTAAATGTCTTGGGATGTACTCAAAGCTCTGCCATTAAACCATGAAGCCAGAGATGAACACATCAGCAACAGGCTGTAGGAAACAGATTAATATGTAATTTGTAATGATCTTTCATGACAACATATTGGTGTTCCCATGCATCTTGTAGAAGAATGAAGAAAGGAAAGGCATAAGGCATAGGCCTTATTTTTTTTTGCAAACTGGTTCTAATGATACTTAAACCAGAATTCTTTGGAATTATCTGAGAAAATAAATTGTCCAGGAGGTTCTTCATTAAGTGAGCACTTCTAATATATCTAAACTGCAGATTTACACATAAAATCATATACGTCACTTTGAAAAAGGGTATTCAAATTGTTTTAAATGAATCCAGAGCAACAGTGAGGACACTGTGAGATCGTTCTGTGCTGACAACGTATGCCTAGAGAATGTAAGGTCGTACCTGAACAGGACTGTCCAATTCTTACAGCCTCTTCTCTTCTCCTTTGGACCATGCCTTTGTATCTGTATCAGAGTATTTCAGGCATTTCTAACCATAGTCCCTTCAACAACAAAAGTTCTTGTGAAAGAAAAGATTCTTTAACACTCTTTTTCACTGTTGGAGGAAAGGTTGGCTGCACAGAAGTGGCTTGAAAACAGAGGAAAAATGGCCATTTTTTCATTATTGATACATTTTGGGTTGACTTTGGGAAACAGTTAATCTGAATATATTTGAGAATAAAATCCTGTTAGTATTTAAAATTGCTTATGAATTATGTGTATTTCTAAGCAAAATCATTTTCAGAAGTGTTTGAAAAAAATCCTTTCAGAATTTACAACTCAGTTCTTATAATTTCTTTTCATATTTGACTGTTTTATTCAAAGGTCCTGAAAATGTTGAACAAAAAACAGAACTTCATCATGCGGTGTGTTGATGGATAGTGACTGTCTAATTTGAGAACTAGGTACCTCTGCCCTAAAAATTGCAGTCTGAAGAACGTTTCTTGATACAACTAAGAGAAGAATTGTTGACATTGTTGTCATAAATCATAACTGTGGTTAATCACCCTTCTTACACTTTTCTGCAGCCTTTAGTAAATACATTTATGAATTTATTCTTCTTACTATTACTTATTGCTCAGTGTTTTCTTAATTTTCATGATATATGTAAATTCCTCAACCTCTGCATTAATTTTGAAGTCAGCAATGGAAAGGGTATCATTGCATTTACATCAGCATGAACAGTTTCACCCAGGCTGATCATTTCTTTTACATAAATAGCCCAAGATAAAATGGCATGCTTTATGGAGCATATTTTTCTCTGCATTTAAAGATTAAACTAGCAGTTGATAAGAACTAAAGAATATCTTGTTATTTCTCATCTTTTCTTCTTTTTTTTGTAATTTTTTTTTATTTTTAAAGAGCACAGAATAGCTTGCCATTCCCTGACAGCCATCATGAGCCTAAAAGATTTTTAATTATTATTTATTAGTTATTAATCGCCTGGACAAAAGACAGTGTTAGAAGTTTACATTTGGGGTGTATTCATTAAATGCCACCAATAGAGTAGTTCTCAGAGCTTAAAAAAGTGACCTTAAAAAGCACTCTGCAAAACATCATGCTCCATATGGCCAAGTGAAATCCCACTTTGTAACACCATGACAGGGAGGTGATCCTTCAGGTTCTGGGTCTGAGAACAGCAGGCTCAAAGATGAAAGAAAGCTATGGGACTCTTTGTGCCTATTTGTGATTCCTCCTGCTCTTTAAGATGACTTCATGTCACCTGAATCCTGATATCAGTGATGGGCAATTAGAAATAAATAGATTATTTCATACAGGTCACTGACCAGATGATGATGGATCCTAAGTGTTTGTTAGATGATGATTCAATTAGCAGATGGACCAGGAGTAGAACTATCAATTTAGGTATAAAAACTCTTCACAAAAGCCAATGGGGTTGGCCACCTCTTACTGCATTTTCAATAGGAATGGGAGGGTAAGTTAAAAACCTTGTTTAGGTCAAATACGTTATTGAGAGCAATAGGACATATAATAAAGACAGGAAGCATGTTTTTTTATGGAAAAGGACAGAAATGCTTTTATGTATTAAGGGTCTAAAAAATCATCCTATAAGATTCAGAGACAAACTTTGTAATATATACACTTTACAGTACATATTTACTTCTCTAAACATCCTTGAGAGAGAAAATAATAATTCTTCCCAACTGACATCAGTTAGCTGATTTATCCTTTCATTGGTTGAATGTTTATGAATATTAAGAGAGTGAAACCAAAATAAATAATAAACATGCCATCTCCAAACTTAAAGTTGCACCGGATGGGTTTAATTTTCAGATTACCAAGTTTTGATTGCAAAATGTCCCCAATTAATATGAATCCTGAGATTAACTTGCAGGGTTCTGCTGTCATTATAAACCCCTATGTGCATGTTCTCAGGGTGTTTACTTGCAAAGTCAGTTATGACTATCCTTGTACTTTTTCTCAGACCATCTGTTATAAGTGCATATATTATTCCAAGGATGTTGCTTCAGAATTGTTACAGAATAAGATGGGAAAACACTTGTTGAAAATAAATGTATAAACAGTTCTATTGCCATTCTCTTTTTGTCATACCTCCCACAAACTGATTTCAGCTTGTCCCAAATTTTCCCCCCTCTGAACTTCTGTGCTTCTACTTCTCTGCATGTACTCTTTCATCTATTACATGCTTTTATTTGTAAAAATATCTGTGCCGGGAGAGAGAGTGCTCTCTACCCAGCCAGTATTAAGTGGTCTAGATGCTCACTGTGCTTTGCAGTTACACGTCCCTTGCTTGTTGCATCAGATTACAGAGTGAACTATTGACTTTGAATTTATCCTGTTGGTATCTACCTCCTTCATTGCCTTGTGAGATTTTTCAAACAGACACCAACATTACTTGAGCAGTTTGGGACCCTCTGATGTACTCAAACAGCAGTCAGTAACCATTTCACAGGCAATTTGGAGGCATGGCCCTTATTTTAACAGGTGTGGAACATGGCATCTGCTCCATAGTCAGGGCTCTCTCTCTTATTCCCTCTCCCCTGCCCTTCTCCCTCCCCCTTCTCTTACTCATCCTTAATGTTAAAAACTCTTTTATCTTTCAGTTTAATTTGCCTCACTTCTCTGTAAAAAAAACAACAACAAAACAACTTATAAAAGTCACAAGCGAAGGGTTTTGAATGCCATTACATGTCTTTGCAATTAAAGTTTGATTGTAGTTCCAGTGGTGCCCTCGTAAAAATCTGTGTAAATACAGGTGGATGTAAAGACAAGCCAATATAGAGCTTCCATTGTATGTCAGTTGCAGGAATACAGAGATAAGTCCTGCTCTCTGGGTTAAGGTCAATGTAGCCTAGATTCCTCAGAAGAGAGAGTTACACAGAAGTAACTAAAGGAAGTACTAAAACCAAAGAAATACCAGTTTCTTCATACTTGGGCTAGCTGAAGCTTTCACTCTTCACAGCAGCCTCCTCACATCAGTTTTCCATCCTTCCATGCACGGAAAGTAACAAACATGAACTAGACAAGGGTGATGGGGCAGCTGTGCTCTTTGTGAGATTGGGGCAGAGCCTCTCAAAGACAGAGAAACGCAAAGGTGTGCCCATCACTCAACCCAACATGTCTGTGGTTTTTATCTGCCTGTTGTTGACAGCTTTCCTGCTGCTGCTTGCATTTAGCAGCAGCATTCCTTCTCCAAGCTAGGCTTTAGCACAGCATGGTGGGGAGGCGAACCTGTGGATGTTGTAGCTCACTTTTGTTAAAGCTGAGAGCCTCTGCCCTTCAGCAGTGGGTGTGTTTGTGGCTTGGACAGGCATTCCCCAACGACCTTTAATGTAGCTAAATTGGTTACTGACATCAGTTCAGACACCTCATCCGGAGCACAGTGGAGGCTCAACACCCAGGCATCTGGCCTGTTTTTCAGGTGGGTTTTTCAGCCTCACGAGATGCAGCAGTAGGCTTCTGGTGTGCAGGGCTGGTCCTGGGGCAGGCTGGTGGGCACTTCCCCACCTCCACATCAGCACAGCTTTTGCAGCACCTTGCCACACACCTGGCCACCAGATTTTGTGGTGTTTTTTTTCATTAGTTTTGTCAATCCAGCTTGTCAGCTAGTGTGGTCTTCTAAACATTCTGCTATTTGGCAGAAATCTGTGGTCCCAGTAGCTGTTACAACAAACATTTATTCAAAAATATTTTTTGTAACTACTTAATAAGTAATGTTATTGAATGAGCAACCTAATATTGTTCTCTCTTGAGTGTCATATTAAATCTGATAAAATTCTTGTTGGTAATATTTCATATGAATGATCCATTTTTTCTTTTTCTATTTCCAAGAAATTCTCTGTGTGCAGATTATTTAGAGATACTGCACAGATCTACACATTGAATCATCTTACAAACACTTGACAACCTTCACTGGGAGTTACATTAGTTCCCTGAACACTGCCCTATGCTGAGGCTTGAAATCATGCAGTTCTCAAGTGCAAAGCATCTGATGGAGTAATTCGCTGAAGTAAAGACACATAATTTTCTTTACTGATATTGAATTTTAACATTTCAGTCTGAGACTGGTCAATTGAATGGAGTTTATTTAGGACATATGCTCACAAACACTCTGTCATTTGTGTAGTCTATTGATTTATGGCTTGCACTTGTATTAAAAGTTCTGAAGTATCTTCCTTCTATGTTTTGCTACATTTCTTCCTGCAAAGACGTTTCTCGGGTGTTTCTGTATTACTGTTGCTTCGCAAATAGATTCACAGGTCTGGACCTATCTGTGGGTATATGTTATTTTTAGATAATCAGAGGAATTTATTTTATCAGATGAAAGAATTTCAGCTTGAAGAACATGGGTTGTTCAGTGTTGTCAAGAATTTCTTCCATTCCTTGGGTGTGTATGTATGCAAGAAATGTATAAGTCAAATACAGTGCTGTTTTTTGTGTGGTCCGTTCATCAGTATTGATCTCTTTTCTCTTTACTTATTGTGAACCCCTAAAATAGAAACTGCAATGCAAATTGGTAAGCAGTCCTAGGCAAATAAGATACACTTGACCTATGAATTCTATCTTACAAAATAGAGGAAAGTATAAATAAAATATGATTAATCTGTTCTTTGGCATATCTACAAATTTCAGGTTTGTTTGTCTGTAATCTTCCATTACACAAATGGTTTATATGAATCAGGATTTCTATGCAATGTATGTGAGGTTATTACTTTGGACTAAAGACTCATAAGCTTACAATAATATTTTAAAAATTACCCATAAAGTTTGCAGATAGATATTTAAACTTGTTTTACTTGTATTGCTCATCCATTTGAGTCTTCTATGCTGATGAATATTTGGAAAAGACTAAGCCAATTTTTTAAGTTCTTCCTGCTAAGACCTGCTGACCAACAAATGTTTATCCACAAGTGATAAATTTTGGTTTATTCCATTTAAGAGAATTTAGCATTGCTGGTGTCAATGGACCTGCACATTCAGCTACCAAAGTGGAATCATTCTAATAGTCGTGAATTTTATTGCAGTGTTTCTTCATACAGTGCTAGATTTAAAATAAATAAATAAATAAATAAATTAAAAATTAAAAACGAACAAGCAAACAATCAGAGCCTACACAGAACAGAGAAAATGGAGGTAAAAGAAAATGGGGTGCTGTCAGTATTGTGTTTGGATATTAAAAGAAAACATGGGCATAGCCCTTGAAGATGTTTGATCGCTCAGCAAATTTGTTCACTGTTGTTGCAGACAATCTATAAGCACAATCTCAAAATAATTCTGAGTTTTACCTCCACTGCAGAACTATTTAAAACATTATCAGTGCAGTGATAGGCAGGAAAAACTGTTAAAAAGCTGTGTGGGCTTGAGATGGTTCTGGAGGGAGTTGGAGCCCCTGTTCGTATCCTGAATTGTAAGGAGACATAAGAAATAGTGAAAGAAATGGGAAAGGAGGCTGTCCCCAAAAGGCCACCATCAGAATTGCTTTGTTGTTTTATCACTTGATTTCTCTGGTTTTGTCAATGCTTTTGCTAACAGCTTTGAGCTAGATTTGAAGTTCACTGCAGTTAAGAGATGTTTTTTTTTCCCCCTCCTGTTCTAATCTTTGCATCTGAGCCCTAAGAGGGAGATTAATATTTTTTATCTTCTGCCTTCAGCATCTAACTTGCTGTTGTAAATGGGTTTGTTTCAGTGCCAGAGGTTCAGTTCAGCATTCATGCCAAAAAGTTCACAGGAGCCAGAGCTGGACAGCCTTTTCTAATAAACATTTTGCTTCCAGAAAGATATAAATTTAGTCTTTCCAAATGCATTTGAAATTCAGAGTTTAATTTGGTAAACAGCAGTGATGAACTAAAACACAAACAAAACATTATTGAGGTGTTTCCCTCCAGTGTTTCCAAAACAAACAGTGTTGATTGTCTCGTGCTAGATTGCTAGGAGTCCCTGAGGTAGTTCTGTGGGTCCCACAGGGGTGGAAAGACCACTGCAGCTCTCACCACGAGGCTGAGGGTGTGAGTCCTTGGGCTTGCTATGCTCCAGTTCTCAGACGTGTGCCCTCCTCATTGGTTTGCAGAGGTCACCACCAGAAAACCTTTTCACTCTCGATCCCAAAAAGCTGTTTTGCTTCATGAAAACAGTTAAATCCTGCACTGGGATACAGGAGGAATTTCATGACTGGTATTCAAAATCCTCCATGCTATGCCTGGGTCATCCCTTCCATATGCCCACTTAGGCAGAGGAGTGGTGATGCCTGTGAGAGAAGCAGCAGCCTGGCCCCGTGGTGGCTGAAGAAATGGTGGGATTTTGCATGGACCTACCCAAAGAAAGCAAGAGGTTCATTCCTGAACATGCTGGAGATGGGCTGTGTAAGTAACACTTAGTGACCAGGCTTCAGGGCACAGGGGACATACTGCTTCCTGCCTGTCTTGGGAATCTGATTAATGGTCCCTGTAAATGAGAGGTGCTGATGGCCAGGTATCCCCTCTGGTTAATTGTGGGTCAATAGAGAGCTATTATCACGCAGTTCTGAGGATGTAGTGGCTATTATTTCACTTGGTTCCTTCTGCTGAAGCAGTACAGCTGAGGCTAAGAAGCATCGCTTGAGTTCCACAGGGTTTCAGTTCCTGCAAGCAGATGGCTACCAACATCAGAAGGGAAATGCAGAAACTGAAAGAGCACAAAGTGGCCATGAATAAACATGAGATAACACGTTCATTTAAAATGATAAGTTAAATAGTTGATGTATTTCAATGAGCATTTACATAGAATGTCCTCATTGGTGTGGGGCCAGTGAAGGAGTGTGAACGTGGACAGCAATGTGGCTGTGGGCAAGGCAGGAGGGGAGAAGCAGGTATTCAGGGCAAGTGAGCTCACCCAGCTTAGAAGGGGGAACTCCTGCTGTCCTTACATGAACCACTGCAGAGTGGATGAGGGAAGCCACCAGCTAGAAAACAGAGGGAATAGATTGCTTTCAAAAAACAAATAGCAAAAGGCAAGGCTAAAAATAATGCAGTTACATCCATGTTTTTAAGATGTAATAGCTCAGTTAACTGGTAACAGCTGGAAGAAATGGATTCAAATAATCTTCTCTCCACTCTACATTTGTAAAGAATACTTAGGAAGAAATTATGCAAGCTAGCTGTTACATAGTTGGGACTTAAACGTGTATAAAAGAACTACTGCTTGGAAGTCAGAGGTAGGAAATGAATGTTCTGAAATCTTAGTTCACGTATTGTTTTATGGTAACAACTGTAGGATCTGATTCCACAAACCTTAAGTCATGTGAGAGTGGAGAATAGTATTGTGGATATAAAATATTACACAAGAGTATAGCAATATGGATTTAACATGCATAATTATCAGGGCCTTTGTCTATGTTATAAATTGAAATATTAGGTCTCCACTTTGGTGTCAAGCAGTGAAAATATACAGTGCAAATGCATGCAGACCTTTATTATAGCTTGGGACAGAAATAACATTTCATTTAGCTGCAAAGAAAAATAGATTTATCCCTTTTATATCAGTGACTTCATGAACTTTCATTAAAAAATCAAAATTCTGTTTGTTGCTAAAGATCATTTTTAACTTTCCTTTTTAAAATCTATCCAGAAAACCCTGTTCCACGTAAGAACGCATAAAAGAAAGTAGTCATCCTCTCTTTTTTCTGTTCTCTCCCCCTCTTTTCTAAAAGAAGTAACTTAAAAAATGTGTGCTGTGTAAGAACGTGTGCTGAAGTTTCATGTTTCAGGTAATCTTCTTTACAATAATGGGAGTCTAGATTGCATCAGTTAGTTTAAAAACTGCTATGCTATTGGTAGGGACAAAATGGGATTAAAGCCAAAATTTGACTGCATTGCTGCCAAACTCTGTATCAGATTTAAGACACATGCTTCTGCAAGCTTCCACAAAGGTTGTGAAAAGAAGTTTTTATACAGAGTTGGATTACAGCTCTCTAGCTCAAAACATTGGTCATTACGCTACCATCTGAAGAGGCTGCTGTAACACGGAGCACAGAACAGAGCAGATTGCTTAAATCTTCTGGACCGCAGATGGATTTTGAATACCTCTTTGTGCCCTGATGGAAGACATAGTAACTTCATTAACTGGAATCCATACCTGATCACTTGTGAGAGTGTAGCTGCATGCATACAGATACAAATCTATTTAAAGCCTTATCATGATTTTCTTTCAAATGTATCTAAAATCTACTCTAAGAAATTACAGTCTCTAGGTGAATTGTTTGAAATAATTACTTAGAAGAGTGAAGAGCTAGATTTTTACTCTTGCACATTGGAATCCTTTTCTGAAATTATAACAGAAATCTGGAAGCTTTTCTTGTCTGTCGTGGTGATAGAGAAATGCATTTCAAAAGAGACGCCTCCAGCTGTATGACAACAACTGCGTAGTAACCTGTGGATTTAAACATCAGAATGTACAAACCGTGGGTTACTGTGAATATTTTCATGATTTCTTTTCTGCATTTGCTGCAAGCATCTGACTATGAGAATGGATCTGTGAAGGTAAGTGATGTTCATTTATCGATAATGTTAAGAATCCACATTGCCAGAATTATATAAACCTCATGTGCAGGGTGGTGGGTTTCTAGCTGTTTTGGTGAGGGGATAGTTTGTGATTATTTTATTTTGTTTTTGGTGATTCTTGCACTGTTGTTTAATAGCTTCAGAGGAAAGAGAATCTATGAAGAAGTTAAATACATATTCTCTGTTTAGTATTTTATCTCCTTTTATTAGTTGTTTGTTATATATTTTGTTCTTTAATTGAACTGCTTGTATCAGTCATGCAAGATAAAAGCAAAATACAAAAGAAAACACAAGTCAGAGTACTTAGAAAATTTTCCAAATGCACTTATTTTTATTTCAGCTATTTATAATTTCAGGAATACGTATCGTGGTGTTGAAAATCTTCCTCTACAAACACTTGTTCATCAGTTGCTCACTTGTTTGCCAGAAACATTATTCTTTTGTTTTAGTAGGTGATATTGTCCAAGACTTTACAATAAGCCACAACCAGTAACAACAGGACATACTGACTGGGAAGTGATCTTTCTACTGAATGTAATACATGCAAGAAAATTTAAGCTGAAGTCTCACCTTGATAGCAGGATTTTTCAGATCTGATTTTCTCAGACAATGTGAAAACAGTCAGGACAATCATGTAGAAAAACAAGAACAAAAACTGGAACAGGATTCCGCATGTGTAGTGTGTCCAAAAATGATTAATTCAGTGTGTGGTCCAGAACAAATTATTTGTTTCTCACTGACAAAGCAAAACAAGCTAATACTTCTGTTTTCACTTCAAAAAACCTCCCACTTGCAAGGGATGACCACACACCAGCCTGTGAACTGCACTGCATGTTGACCTGTGGTTTCCAAAAGAAAGGCTCAGTTATGTGCTTAATTGGAGATTTCTGTTGCCAGCACAAGAAGTTAGCAGCAGTGAGTGATGTCCGTTCAGGAAGACTAATGGCTCACCCCTTTGCCTGCTCACTATTCACAAACTTTTAATTTACAACCTTAACAATCAGGTCTTTGGAAGCAGTAAGAACATTGTAATCATTCTGCAACACATTACCTTCATTTTTCTATACACTGCGCTGCCTGACAAGTCACTGTTAAGTTTACAAGACTATCAGAAGATATGGGATAGATCATGCCTTAAAGGGCTGTGTTTCACATATGTTGGTTGATGATTACCAAAAGGAAAAGACTGTTTATTTTTTTACACTGCTTGTTCTTGCTCTTTCTGTATAGACAAAGATTTTGGGTTAAACTACTGATTATTTTTGTTCTAATGCTTTACATAGTGTATTAGATTTCTGGGTTGCTTTGGCATTTATTGTTGTGGACTTTTGTGTGTATGCATATGTGGACATACACAGTGTTCAACAGTACACAGGATTATGCATATTCTTAAAAACTGCACCTCAGATTTTACTTGTAGAGCAATAAATAGTGCATTATAGTCACCTATATCATTTTCTAAAAGCTCTTTCAGATCAACAGCAATACTGCCTGGATATGAACCAGGTCAGGCTGTAGGTAACACAATTAATGGGACACAGGAAGGGTTGCAGACAGGCAGCTTTCTCCCTTTACCCATTGTTACAGCAGCTGAAGTAAGCTCAGCCCAGGTTACTTCAAGCTTTAAACCTGTTCATGATCTTAACCATCAGCTGGTGTCAGTGTGGTATCACGTGAAGAGTTTCAGGGACTAAGTATTTAAATAGTATATTTACCCCCTCCACAATGATCCTTAACAATACTATGAAAGTTAAAAACCTTATAAGTTGCTCAAGCATCTCCGTTGTGCTTGACTTTTCCTAGCCCCACCCTTCTCAAAAAACCATGACATATGCGTACTGGATTCTTTTTTGCTCCCCATCTGCATACCCAGCCCAGTAATTCCCTGCCTGCCAGTCCCAGGTCCTCCTGTCCCCATTTCTGTCCTATCCCTGTCCCAGCACCACTAGCACCCCAGTCTGCGCACTTATGGCTCTCAGGCTTTGGATAGGTTCCCCCACCATGGTCCTTTTTGCACTCACCATGTGCCACCCTCCTCCCATTCAGCTATCCTGGTCTGGGATACCCTGCTCCTCTCTCTGACCCTCAGATGATGGCCTCAATTTCTCTCTGTTTTCCAGCTATGTATGAACACATTCCCCTCCTCCATCCCAAGCCTCTAGCTTTGCCTTTGCCTGCTCACCATTCACAAGCTTATGTTTCTTCTTACCCCAGTTTCCAGTTTGGGTCTTCCCAAACACACTCAGGCTCCTTGGCTGGGTTTTGCATGCCTCTGTCAGGATTTGTCTTCTTTCCCTTCCACACTCAGACCTGACACACTCCTTTTCCATGTTGACTGATCCCTGAAAGATCCTGAAGGAGATAAAGCATGTACTTCTGCTCAGCTCCAGGCTGCAGTGTGGTCAGCACAAGCCACATCTGCAGAGTTTTTCACTGCTAAACTCTATTAAGTCACTGCTGAGCATCTGTGAGCTGCTGCTGTTACATTTGTGAGAATTTTTGCAGAGATATCAGGAGGCATATCGTGCCAACAAATGTTCCTCAGTTGTCAAAACTTCACATTTGTGGTTGGCCACAAGGTGATGCTAGACATTTACAAAGATGAGATAGACAGAAAAGGTTTTTGCATGGATAATGAAGGAGATTCATCCCCAACTGTGGTTGAACTATTTTGACTGAGACAACACATCCTATAGTCATAGAATCAGAGAATGGTTTGGGTTGGAAAGGACCATAAGGAACAGCTAGTTCCAACCCCCCTGCTATGGGCAGGGACATTAGAAGTTATTAAAATCATTTAGAAGCAGACATCTGGCATGAAAAGTTTCAGCCTCAGCACTGAACATCTGGCAATGTTATAAACAACTGGAAACAATCTTAACATGGGAAGCGGTAGGCAACCTCAGTCTGGGGCAGGTACCCGACACGCCTCCTCAACTGAACTCATGTCAAGGTTGGCAGTAATCCTTCTATTTCACACTCTGGTTATTGGATACAGGGTGCCAGTCTGACATACTAAATCCTCAGTGAACAATTAGATTTCCACATGGGTTTTTTTGAAGACTGAGCGTTAATGTTTTTCATAAGGAAATGCTTAAAAAATTTCTTGTCAAAGTGTTGTCCTGACAACCTCTTACATTTTTGAATACCTCAGCTAGAGAACCGCAAACTTCACTGTCTCTTTCCTCTCTCCCCCTGCACCCTCACCATTTTTCCTCTCCTAGATCAATGACAGACATAAGCTACTTTTTCCGGAATTTTTAATTAGATACAGAGGTATGTCCTCTATTCATCAAAGCTGAGGTGACTTTTGCCAGTAAAAGCCAACCGTCTGTCAGAGCTACTTCTGTCTTGCCACACAAACTGCCTCTCTAATGAGGATCTAGGTCCTGATCTCTGAGACTGAATCTCAAGGCTCCCTGCCCTGTTCTTCCCTTTTTTCTATGTATTGAGGGGAAGACAAGACCAAGTTATAACATACTTGGAGCTTTCATTTTCTTTTGCAGATCTTCTCACTTTTACAAACTTCCTTTCTTTTTATTTATTTATTTATTTATTTATTTTATTTTTAACTGAGAATCCCACTGTTAATAGGCCTGAAACGTATCAGAAGACAGTGGATCAGGTAAGCTGAGACCTGGAGATGAACATGGCAATTCTCTGCTACATGCATATCTTTTCCTCAGCTTAACTCTTTTTTTAACCTCTACACCAAATATTTATGGAATCATAGAACATCCCAAATTGGAAGGGACCCACAGAGATCATCATCAAGTCCAACCTGTGGCTCCACACAGCACCACCCCAAATCCAGCCCTACGTCTGAGACCACTGTTCAAACACTCCTTGAACTCCAGCACTCAGGACCGTGCCTACTGCCCTGTGCATCCTGTGCCATGCCCACCACCCTGTGGTGCAGAGCCTGCCCCTAACCCCCAACCTGACCCTCCCCTGAAATAGCTCCTTGCCATTCTCTCAAAACATACTGATACAAGCTTAAGTGGACATTTTCATTCCAGCAGATCTTAAATTCAACAATCTCATATTGACATTGTCAGCAGGACAGAAGTAGAAGCCAGTTGTCAAACACAGCTGTCCACTGGCCTGCTCTGCTGAAGGTGGGAGTGAAAGAGCCTTTATCCATGATTCTCAGCACCTAAATGACAAGTGCCTTGCTCTTGGGTAGGCATGGAAATGCTGGTGAGCCATCACACCATGAGCAAGAAAATTACAAAGCTCTTTGCATTTCTCTCTTCCTGGAGCCAGCTGTAGTCTCCAACTAACAGAACTCTGCAAAGAACCCCGAGCAAGTCTTAGCAGAACTGGAAGTAAGCTTCCATCTCTCCGAGTATCAATGATGCTGTTTTTCAGATAGTCAGATCTTCATAGCACTCTGATAACTGCTTGCAAATGTTGCTGATTTTTTAGAAAAGAGATAATCTAACAGATTTTCTGTCTCATAGATTCTCTTCCTAAAAGGCAGCTCCTGAAAGTACAGCCAACTGCTCAATAACGGGAAAAAACACAGAAGGCTGTTGGAAACAATTTCTCTCTTCAAATTAGACTTTTTTTCCTTACGTCCAGCTTCCTTTCAAAGTTACTAGACAGTTTGGAGTAAAGATTATGAAACTGTGGTTTTCAGAACTGTTTTATTATCTCAGTTTTGTCGTTGCTGCTCTTGATTCTCCATGATTACAATCTCTGATAGGATGTCCAACGAACCAAAAACGTGTAGAAATGTACTTGCAGCAGTCCTGCAGAAATTTTTGACTGTGCTTTTCCTTCAGGAGTGGAAAGCTATCATGGAGGTTGTGAAGAAAGCCATTTTATTCTAATTTATCTGCTGTTGACTTTCGATGCTACAGTGTGGAATAAGGGAACAATTTTGCATTGTTGCCATGCCACACAGCATCTGTCCTTGGCTCTTATCAGTTTGGAAACTACTGACACACTGCTGCTTTACCAAAAGCAGTTCATACCCAAGAGGAATAGCAAGATATCCCTCTCAACTGGTCTTCCAGACTGGTCCACCTCAGCTGCGATCGTAATACCTGAGTATGTAGCAGAGTGCTGAAAAGCACATCATGATGTTAAGATTGATCAAACGAGAATGAGAAATTCATTCCACTATTCAGTTGCTGAAAAAGCACTAATTAAAATTTGAAATCAGTCATGAATCACTTCTGGAGCTTTGTAGAGCCAGAGGGCAGTGGAGCAACTTTCTGTTAATTCATGATCACAAGGCAACCAAAACAAGCAATAAGCTCAGGCTCCGCAACTGTTGCTTGTCTGAGGGTGGGTTGCTGCAGCCTGCTTGCACTTTCTGCCCCAGAGGGGTTTGTTTGTTTCTAACCACTGATGTGGTGGTTTTGATGCAGCTACCACAGTAGGCAAGCAGAGCTAGGAGAGGAACAGTCTGCCTGAAAAAATGGTGCAAACTCTGGCTTGTGGGTACTGTGGTAACTGCAAGTTCTGTTCCGGCCATTGCTGTCCCCACTTCAGATTTGAGTAAGGTTTGCTGACGTCTTGTCTCCTGTGTGTCTGCTTGGGAAAAAGAGATACTGTTGTTATAGGTGATAACTCATTTATTTCTATTCATTAAAAATCTTGTACAGTAGTTTTTATAATTACAATTAGATGATTGGTATCTGTGTTTCCTATAGACCTTTCTCACAGGGAAAGTCCAATTACAGAACTGGACACTACTGTTTCCTGGGCTTCACTTCGAGATGTAATCCCAAACTTACTACATTGACTGTGGGGAAAAGTGACTCAACATATTTTGCTGCAAGAAGGAAACCCTTATCCCTCCCACTATTTGCCAGTTTCTTGTGTAACTATCCACCTGCTCCTTATCCCCCCAGTACATTTTGCAAATCTTCATAATTCTTGTTGAGACTTGAGGGGAACGGGAACAAAACTTTTTGTGCTTGTACGACAGCTGCAGAGACTCCATTTGCTCATGGGAAGACTAAGCAGAATTTGTTCTTTTCATTGTGAAAGAGGTGTATGTGGGCTTCTGTACCAATGAAGTGCAGAAAAATTGAGTACAGTATTTCAGTTTGGTCAAATTAAGAAAAAAAACCTGAAGGATATCTGTGTATTTTATTTCTATTTTCCCCAGATATGACTTAAAGATATGACCATTCAGCCAGTGGGAGAACACAATTTAGGGTCCTTACTGCTCTGTCAGAATGGCACTTAGAAAAATTGGGTAACTATTTGAACACATGAGATACGGCAATCCAGTGTGGGCACCACATGGGTTTAGATAGCAGTGATTGTTGCTGTTATTGGGTCAGGATGGTTTTGTCAGATCTGTGTTTTTAGATCAAAAGCATGCTGGGGTAGTTTTGAGATCTCATTGCTGCTGAATACAGAGCAGTCACCATTTGCATGCAGTTGGAGAGGGAATCATTTCTGAGCGATGTTAAACTGCAAAAAAAGTTGCATCATGTTGCTGTAGCAACCTGGTCTAGTGAGCAACCTGGTCTAGTGGGAGGTATCCCTGCCTATAGCAGGGGGTTAGACCTAGATGATCTTAAAGGTCCCTTCCAACCCAAACCTGTCTATGATTCTACCGTATGTTACATTGCATGTAGAGTGTGTGCCATACTAGCAGGCAAAACTTTTCACTTCAGTTGGCAATGTGACTCAGAAATCATGTCAGGATATTTTCCTGAACTGCTAGGGAAATATTACTTAAGAAAAATTACAGTTCCAGGAAAATGTGTGCATGTGATTGAGGTAACATAAGTTCACTCAGCATTGGCAGTGGCTCAGCTTTGTGAAGTGACATTTGGAAATCCGTCAGTTCAACTGGCTAATCACACTTCCAAAACATTTGTCAAGTGTCTTGGGGCAAAAACAGAACCTATGGAAGCAGTAACTGAAGGAACCTTAATCACATTAAAAACATTTTCAAATACTGAAAGAACATACAATCATCTGATTTTATTCAATTCTCTATTACTGAGACTTTCCAAAATTTGTTGTCCAAACCTCAGTGATTTTGAAAGAATGGACAAATATCAAAAGAAAGTGACTATGTTCTGGATATGTTCTTTGTAAAGGCATATAATATGCTATTTTTAACATGTATTCTGTCATATCATTAGCATCTAGCATTGTGTACGATGAAGCAAGTGCTGCGTAATGTCTCAAGTTGTATTCTATGCTGAACATCATGTTTGCCTGAACATGTTGCTTCTGTGCCAGATGATACAACCAAAGACAGAAAGAGAGTTTGAGAAAACATACCGTTGGATTCCCATAGCTGTCAGTACTATCTGGGACGTACAAGCAAGTTACTGCCATAGGCATTTATGACAATCTGTATCTGTCCTTTCATTGACTACACAAATGTACTTTGCATGTTTATCATAGGGAGAGGCCCAAAGGCAAATTCTTTGCATAAATGACTAGACTTGAAAACAAAGAAACTCCACACTGTAGTAGTCCTATTCTTTTGATCCATTTATTTGACTCAGTTTTCCATCACTGTCCACAAAATGAGGCACAGTGAGTGCTGTTCCCTTCAAAAGCACTCTCTAGTTGCTGTGAGGATGGTTCCCATGAGAGTAAAAGATCTGGCTGTAATGAGAGTTTTAGTTGGTTCTCAAAATATTTACTGGCTGGGAAAACAAAACAAAAACAAAAACAAAAACAAAAACAAAAACAAAGAAAACAACAACAACAAAAAACACTTATTTGAGTAAAAGATTTATTTGGCTATAAGTGGGAGATATTTTGATAAAATTTTATCTGTCTCTTCAGAGACATGTCAGAAGTAAATGAAATAATCATGCTTTCATTTCCAAATCATGTAACATTCTGCTTTTTTCACTTCTTTGCTTTGCTATTTTGATTCATTCAAACCAAATGTTCAAAGAACAACCAAAATGTCTCATCTCTGAGGATTTTGATAATGTAACCATGCTACTAAAGTGCAAGAAGTCTGCTTTGTTTGCCATAGCACCACAGAAGATCTGTTCTAGTTGAAAAAAACATTCAAAATACAAAACAGCTGTTCTCTTGAAGACACCAGGTATCTAATATAATTTACTTGTGAAAGGATATGATCTTCAGATAAATTAGAAACTGTTTGTCACTGCCTGAACTACTGACCTTAGAAAACAGGTAATTCAGTCTCTTGCATTCACTGGGAACAAGGATGGAGCCTGGAAGAGAAGAGGAGGGAGGGAACATTTACTATGCTGAATAACAAAGATGAAGCAGTCTAGAGGTTGCTTCTTCTCCATTTTTGGGTCTTGGTCAAATGGTACATTGACAAAGATTTACCGAAGGAAACTCTCAAACATCATGTCCCTGTCAATGAGAAATACAAATCTCTCAGATGTATGCATACATCAGACCCTGCACCATCATACAACATCAGATGAAACTACTCATTTTCTCACTTCACATTCATAATGCATCTGTCTGTCCTTCTTTATGTGTTCTGGTCATTTGCTACTGTTCTTCTTACAGGGCACTGTGCCATTTCTCTTCCAGCAGCACTGGCACACAGGATGTGGTTCTATCAATGTGTTCACCCTTCACTGAGAGGAAGCAAGGGCAACACTCTTTTAACTCTGGAGGCAGACAGCAGAGAGGTCTCTCCTAGGCTTTGGGTGGGGAAAGCGAAAGTTTTGTTTCCTTTGCTTGCTCTTCAAACTTTGAGCTCTAGTAGGGACTGATAAAGGTGGAGAGGTGACTTTTAGGCTTTCCACACAGAGTACAGTTTACTGATTCTCAGCTGTCTGAACTTTGAGGCCTAAATATACTTCTCTGAAGCTTTCAAATTTTTGTTTGTGGGAGTTGTATGGACTCCCTCTCTGACGGAGCAAATGCTATGGCAGTGGATACATCTGAAAAGATGAAGGAATTTGCAGACACATTGAGGCCTCAATTTTCTGAGAGGACTGTGGAGAAGAATTAAGTGTTGCCCTGGTACTTTCCTCCCAAAACAACTTCTTTGACTATCATATAACTACATCTGATGTAGCCCTAGGGTTTCTATTGATTTTATATTTGGGTATAGTCTTATGAGAACATTTCTATCAGATATAGATGGAATATAGATGTACTTTTTCATTCCAATTTCAACAGGAGAAAGCATCAGAGATCCTTTTTAAAAAGCGAAAGCTAAGGATCTGCCTCACTGGACCCACAATCTACCAAGAGAATGTCCTGATTATCAATACTGTGACTGTGATGATGGCCCAGTTTGGATAAGTCAGTGCACTGTGAGAGATCAATTTTTCTTCTGAGCATTAGAATAAAGTTTTTCTAAAATCTAAAAGAGCAAACTCTTGAAGATTCATCCATGCTAAAAAAAAATCTTTGATAAGGTAAAGAAGAATATTTCTAGGAAGTCAAAATATCTCATTGTTTTGCCTCTCTGATGTCACAATTATTATGAGTAAAAATACTAGTGTATTTCTGTGTACTAGTAAAGCATAAAAAGTCATGCACCCAAAGAGGAGAAAGTCAGGGATGGGACAAGATAGATCAGAAATTCATAGATGATAGAGAATCCAAATTCTGATTTTAGTGGAGCTATTGAAAATGAAGATATATTTTTCTCCTCAGAGATGAAATCAAACAGAGATGATAAAATTAGTGGAAGCTGGTAAGTGTCAGGCACGGTAAAGTTAGTTTTCATGTTAGATATTTAAAAGCTGATGAAGTTTCTCATTTACAAGATTGTAAGTTACTCTTCAAAGTCTGATCCAGAAAGGTACAGAAGACTCTCACAATTTTAATATCAATTATGTAACACCCAAAGGAAACAAGATGCTGTATTATAGACAATATTTGTTATGATAAAACTTGACACTGGTTGGACCGCTGCTATCTCAAAACCAAGGCCTATCAATCTAAGCAATATTTTCTGTGTTTTCTTAATACTCCCTTTGGATGAATGCCATCTTCTGTTTTCTCATCTTCTACTTTGGTTGTAGACACCAGATTAGAGATTGTCTAATTATTTTGGTTTTGTACCTGATCACTTACTCCTGGGAGCTGCAATAATGCTGGAAATAATAGTAATGATGCAAATCATCAACAGGAGTTCCTCTTACTACATAGATTCCATGAAAGTTTATAATCTTCACCAGGCAAATGGCCATGCAATACCTTCAGGCATCACGTAGATCTTTGTGTTGACTCCAGAATGGCAGGAGCTGGCCTTTTTCCTGCAAAGGGAGATCAAAACTTTTCCACAAGAATTCTCTTGCAATGTAGAGATTCCCTGGCCACATCACAGATGATACTACGAGCTACAGCATGACTGAGGAATTACCCCATGGCTTTGAGGTTGGGAATTAAGTGCATTCCTCCACCCAGGCAACTGCCAGTCCTTGTCTTCATCCATTTCCAGGTCTTCCAGGCTTTGTTGCAGTTGCAGGTACTGTCAGTTTATCTTTGTGTCCTTAAGAAAAAGTAACCACTGTGCCTCAACAGCAGCTATGCTTTGGGTAAGGAGAGAGGACTTCATCTCATGCGACTGCTGAGCTAGTGACTGACTCCTAGAGAGAGAGTGGAGAGAAAGAGACAGTTTGGACATGCTTTAGAATGAAATGAATGTGCCGCCCAAACACCTATTCTTCTCACTTCACTATTGTAAGATAATCAAACAAGTTCATGTATTCAGTCAGGTGAATGACACCTGTAAGATCATATTTTCTTAATTATAGTGAGTTGGCTGGGCTGGCAGGTAACAGTAATAAATACATCCCTGCAAGATGAACCTGTAACATTGATGACATCATACTCTGCCATGAAAACATTTCTGAGAATGCATCAGAGGAAAAAAAATAAGAGGTTATCTTATGGCACAGCATGCGTAACAGCAAAGTTCCTTTGTATTTTTATGTGGTGATGAATCACACACACCAGGCAGCACTGTAATGGGGGGAGCATTATCTCTCAAAAAACTCTTCTGTGTTTGTCTTCTACATGACTTCTCTTGACCTGAATGTGGCTGCTACTGCTGCATCAAGCACACCACACCCACATACACTTGGAAATGTTCTCACTTGCTGCCAGTACTCTTTGTCAATGTCCAAGTGCCCTCAGTTTGTGATGAAACCTCCTGACTAAACTGGCTAATTTTGAAAGATTTAGTTCAAACTTAGCTTAACTATGTTTGGCCATGTTTGTAATAAAATAGCATTAAGAGAACCATGACTTTGCTGTGCAGCTAAAATCTGCTTTCCTTGTCAAGATAAAACTGTTACCTCCTTTTTATTGTTTAACTGTTGGGAAGATGGATCATAAAACAGTGCAACGTTACTGAGAGGTTCTTCAATCATTTGTCCTGGCTCCAGATGCAAAGATAATGTTTAAGCTTCCCATTGGTATTTGTGCAGTGCTTGACACAATAGAATCTGTGACCATACATCAGAAAAAAAACCATTCCTTTTCAGAACAGTTGTTACACACAATTATAGCTTTGAGCAGTTTTATGTTCCGCATTGGATAAGGAGTGCTGATATGGGGGTTTAAAGAAAGTAGTTTTGACATCATGTAAGCATTTGGGATGTTCTTCTTCCATTTATTCATGGATTTTGATGACCTTTATTTTCGCCTGTTCACACATACAAAATATTATTCACTATGCATCTGTTTCCTTAAATAAAAACATTGATAGTTACCGAACATGAAAAGAATGAATTCTGGGTCCCAAGCATGTGTTTGGGGTATAGGTCCTTAAGAAATGGGCCAAACACATAATTAATGCAAAGATTATCTGTGACATGCCGGAAAGGGTGGAACATGTGACTTGTATTCTGCTGGCTCAGACATTAATTTGAAAAGGGTAGGGTGCATTTTCTTAGGCAAGAAACTATATTGCCAAGAGTGGAGAAAAGCATGGTGCAAACTGCTGATTTGTACCACCTGATAGGAGATTTTCAATGCTAATTCTCAACAAAAAGCGCTGTTTGAGCAGTGCAGACTATGAAATTCTGTACATGTACAACATAACACAAAAAAAACCAAACACAAAACAACATGTTTGACTGTCATAAATCAAAGGGTTAATGAACTCGGCATCTGATTTAAGATAGCTTCCAAAGTGGTAAAGGCCATTGAATGCATCAGTGCCCTTTTGTTTCTTTCCAAGACTAACTACTTTTAGGGTTTTTCTGGCATCTTAGATTGCTAGGAAGAAGATAGATAGCCCATTATAGTTTCTTTTGGAAGAGCAGAAGTTGTAATTATCCAAAAATCACAATACTGACCCTAGTTATCATTTCCTGATGTCAGTGACATTGCTCATTGCCCAAATACAGGAAAACAGATATTCCTTTATGAATTGAACGATGTTTTGAAATATATGGGAGGTTACTGTTACAAAAGCCAGAAAACTTCATCTGAGTACAAATCAGACCTTTAGCTCTGGGTATGAGATTGATTCTGATGCTTTGAAAATCTAGTAGTTTCGCTTTTATTTGATATCTTATTGATGAGCTCTAGAGACAAGAATGAAATACTTAAACCTACTACTTCTACTTTAATTTGATATCTCTTATTGATGAACTTGAAGAAAATATTTATTGTAGCCAATAACATTATGTACATATGTCACTCTGAAAGTAATAGACTATTTATCTCCATGGGAACTACAACAGATACAAAGAGCACAGCAACACTATTTGATAGAGCAAATTCTCAGCTTCAAACACTATTTTTCAATACAATCACCACCATTAGCTCTGTATTTTTGCCAGCAATTAGAAAGACACAGTATGCTGAGCCCATAAAAATCTACACCAGTGGAAATGACCCACTGTTTCACAGCTGTTATGATGGTATCTTGGCTAGGAAAATGCTGCCCATGCAGTTTATCTTTCATCGACCTGAATAGACAGAAGTCAGAAGGCACCAAATCCAGACTATACAATGAGTGTGGTAAAACGGTCCAGCCAAGACTGGCAGTGAGTTCCATGACCTTCAAATTGGTTTGGGATCAGGTGCTATCATGTTGCAAGACAAAGGTTCTCTTCTCCTCTGTTCTGACTCTGGAAGTTTGAGACTTCAGCTTACACTGAGTCACCATGTAGCAGTCAGAGTTGATGGTTCCTCTGAGTTCTATGAAATCCAGTAGGATCAACTTCTTCCTGTCCCAAAAGACAGTGCACACCACTTTACACACTGAGGACCGCATCTTGAACTTTACTTCACTGGGAAAGCCACAGGTAAAACACATCACCCACTGCCTCACTGGGCTCACATCTACTCTTTGGTCTCCACAGACATTCAGCAAGTGTAGATGAACGTCAACGGGTGCAACTCTTTCCACATGGAGGAATCAGTTCCACTCCTTTGCTTTATCCACACTTCCATGTCAGGTGTCATTTTGTCAGACTGTCCCTCTGCTACCACTTGTCACCCAGCAACAAAATGCAATGAGATATTGGTGGGAAGGTTCAACCTCTACTGCCATACCACCAACATCCACTGCTGTCACTGTGGGCCAACATCGTAAAATAGGAGGTATTACTTTCAGAGCAACCCTAGTATTTCATAGATTGACTACAGGATATACATTTATGGGTACTAAAAATTGATATGTTTGATATTTCCAGTGTGATGGCTCCAAAGATATTTTTTTCTTCTTGGGATCGTGTAATATACATTGTCTTGGCTTTTTATCAATGTCTCCCTCTTTACTTTCTCTCTCCCTAGACTTAATGGAAATTTTCACATTTTTAGGGCCAGAGATTACCATTTTTCTAATTATATGAGCAATACCAAGTGCAGTGAAGTCCTGTTCCACAGCTAGATTTCAGCCATCACAACCAATAATTATGATGATGGCAATGGCTCACCTCAGCTAACTACCAAGATCTGTGACCTAAGAGAAGGGGAGTGACGACATGGCAGGGAGAAAAATGAATGTCCCTTTCCACCAAAAGGTTGAACAACTCAGAGTGAGTTTGGTCTCATTAAACATGCACCTGACTAATTTCTTAGGGCTTTAGGGAAAGAAAGTAAAAATAAACAACATCAAAGGACCGTGGGATCCAAGCAGTCCAAGACAATAAAAGCAGAGTGGCAAAAGTTAGGGGTGGAAAGTAACCGAGGAGGATAGAGGTGAGGCAGATAGCACCATGACAGGGAAAAATATCTGGAAGGAAGAGTTGTAATTAAGAAAGAAAGCATTAAAGAGGGATTTAGGGGTCTCCGAAAAGTCTCAAATAGCATGTGCAAGTGGCTGCAGTCATGAGAAGCAAAGCGACTCTGTTCCTCTTGCTGTTTCTCAGGATCTGGACCTCACAAAAATGTCAGAGGAGATTTGACCTTTTTGCATGCTGCCCATTCAAGATCACTGTGACAGGGGACAAAGTCTTTAATCATCACATTTGGGGTAGATTTAGCAAGCTGTCAAATCTAACACCTTCTTCCAATTTCATATTTTAAAACATTTATTCATCTATACACAAAGTACATTTTTTGTTTGTTCATTTGTTTTCACACAGACAGAGTATGTTCGTCTATAAGTAAACAGGGTTTGATTTCAAACTGTTGTACATGAAAGAAGTGTTCTCATCTGTGTGGCACTAACAAACACACTGTACGCCATCTATCGTACTACCTGAGGCCATGAAATGTTCTATGTTTTCCTTTTGATGTTGTCCTTTTCAAAACAGACTGACTATAAATGTTTGCTTGGGAAATATTTTGTGACCACATATTATTCATTGTCACTGTACCATGACAAGAGATGTTCCATCTGAGACTATCGTGTTGTGTCCTGCTAGTGTGGACAGCTACCTATATAGTCTAAGCGTATAAGGATGGGAGACATTCAAAACAATGAACAGTCTGTCCATGCTGTAGCAAGAGTTTAAAAGAATATATTAGATGAATGTATTGTAATGGTCTCAATGAAGTCAAAACAAATAAATAAGGCAGTATTTATTGCACCTGCTCTGGCAACTAGGTATATTGGAACAAAATGTGATGTTTTTCTTCAAACGTTTTATATCCCAGATAGTTTCAGTGGTGCTTGTTTGACCAAAGATTGACAACACTGATAACTCTTGTGGTCTGGTGAGCCTTTGCCTGCTGGCCAGTTAAAATGCAATTCCAAATGAATCATGCTTACAAGTATTTCTATTACTCTGTACTGGCTCTAGAGGGAGCTGAGAGCAACTAGGCCACAGACTCAATAGGTGTTCACACTGTATAAATACATAATTCCTTGAGTTCGGTGCTCATTCAAAATCTAACTGTGTCTTCCATTCACTGTCATGCCTCGTATCTCTAGTGCTCAGAGTGAGAGACAGCACTTCATCTCAGCACTGCTGTTGTTATGGGAAAAGACATCAGCAAATTCTGTATTGGGCTCCTGTGAGAGTTATAAAACCAGCTGTAAATTCTGTTCCCTCCAGTAAGAAGTCAACTAGAAGAAGGAACACAGCTATTATGGCACTGTGCTGAGAGGCAATTGACTATCCCATTAACCAAAGAGCTTGGGTGCTTGTTAGGAAATTAAAAGGGTAAAGGCAGCTGATACACTTCAGGGTTGAATAGCCTTGGCCACACTGAGCAAGGTCTGAGTTGACAGAGAGATGATAACTCAGTTCCATGGATTCCATGAGAATTCTGGATAAATACAGTGTAGTTAACCAGGACCAGTTTCTAACGACTACCAAGAGAATCCGGTAACATGTACTGTTTTTTCCATTTTCCTTGGCTGTACATCTCCAATTTCCAATAACAGAAAAAGAAGGAACAAAACTGCATACATAGATAGACTTTGTCAACACCACTATAATGCATCAATATCAAAAGTACTGTTTTGTAATTACCACTGTTCAAAACCTATTGGATATGCATTTTGGGTATTAAATTGAATTCTATTAATAAAACTTATTCCCTTTTCCATACAATAATTATTTAGCAGGAATGAAGTCAGTGATTTACACATCACTGAACTTCTGTAGCTTTAGAAATGTGAAAATAAAGTAGTACAAATTATTGAGTTAGATAAGCCCAGAGATCTTTCTGTGCCACGTAGCATGTATATTTTTTTCTTAATTCTACAATCTTAGATTTAAAATTATTAGTAATAATTTGTAAAAAATAATATTTGATATTTAAGTAAAAGAAATGGAAATGCAAGTTTAAACTACTGACTTCCACAGGAATGCAGAGATATATATTTTCATTTACAGGATGCCATCAAATCATTTTACTGGTTCTCTGTAATTTTGTTCAAGTTTAAAAATTTTAGATGCTGAACCAGATAAAAAATCTTTTTACTGTGGAGAAAGAAATTTTAATGTGCAGTAGAGTTCAATTTTAAATCTTTGAAGCCAGTACCACACCACATCAGGTCCTATACTCATCTTTTGTAGAGTCAAAGAGACAGTATGTGGATGGGAAAGAACATAAGCTATAGTTCTTAGAACAAATAACACATTGACCTCAAGCTGAATTTCAGCCTTCTTAGGTCAGCAAAATTCTGGGTATCTTGCTGCTCAGTTATTGGTGGTAATTATTCACATTCATTTTGTCTCAGCCATGTGTACTGAGATGGGCTTTCCAGTTTTCATCACATGACATGTATGTGAAATCATAAACCTACGAAGAACAGCCATCTTTGTAATGAAACATGGCAGCACAATACATTGTTCCATGCAGGCATAAAAGAAGAGCAAATAATTTACTCTGAGTTAACTGCTTAGGGATTTTTAGGTCAGTGGAAGATAATTATGCAAAAATGAACTTGGACAGTGTGTACAAGTTAGCATCTGTATCATTGCAAAATAAATGCCACAGATGTTTTAATAACAAATAACAGATGTGATTAGTGCCTAGGTTTTAAATCTCATCTAAAAATCTTCCTCTTGTAGGTAACTCTTTCTCTCACCTTTTCTCCATCCTTATGCTGAGTACTAGCTGGCTACTGGTTGGGACTGCAGGCTACTGCCTACCTCATCACCAGCTCCTAATTTTCAGCTTTGCCTTTAAGATGTGGTGCGTTATTTACAAGAGCTGGCAGAACAGCCCTTAATTTGCAAGTCAGAAAGTACAGTCAACAGCATGACCAGGGAGCATAACTGAGAACACCAGCCCAGTGCAACACAGTCATGTTCAATGATAACCTTTGCTTGGGTTGGAGGCAGTAGTTTTTAGCAGACATAGTGAGTCAGTGGAAATAAATAGGCAGTGTCTTGGTAAAGGGGCAAACACAGATGCTGGAAGGCAGCAGCCAAATAAACAAGTACTGCTGTGGGGTGCTGTGCATTAAGTTTATGTTAGAAAAGTAATGATTAACAACTTCAAACTAATGGGGTAGGCCATTGTAGGGAGTGTTCTACCATAGGACTGGAGAAGGTTCACATACATAAAGAAGGTGGAAAATGCAACGACTGAGCTAACAATGCTGCACAGTCAAACATGGAGACTGGAACTGAGGCCACCTTGACTGCCTTGCACATGGGCAAAATGATAGGGTGGGAAATAGAATACGCACCTTGCACTTTGCAGTATGTTGAGTGTTGTGTTTGCCCACTGGGTGGTTAGGCCCTCATACTTAGGGCAGTTTCTAGCTCTGTCACCTTCTCTTGCAGTGATGTCTCCTGATAGACACCAGTTTTGGCACCTAAGGTGCCTTGTTGCAAAGCTGTGTGGGTTGTCCTCACCAGCTGAAGTCACTCAGATTGCGAAGGAGATCCAGTGCTGGTGTGACATGCCCGCACAGGCACAGAAGAGACATGATGGGTGCCAGGTTTCCTGGGGAGCAGGGACACAGAAAGTATGACCCACAGTGGTGAATCAGCTCCAATAGCTGGGACAGAAAGGGTTGGGGTGTGGGTATCTTCCCTTCTCAAGTTATATGGGCACAAATCTTGCAAATCAGTCTGACTTCAGGTACCATCAGAAACAGGTAGCTGTTTCACCAGCTATTCTCAGCTGTTCTCAGCAATGTGCTGCCTCTCGTGAAAGACTGTCCAGAAGCTCTGTAAATGTACTGGCTTTTTGATTTCCCCCTTTCCTTCCAGAGGACATCTCTGTCAGCACTTGAGCGGTCAGAGCAACAGATCAGGAGAGCATCCAGCCTGGAAGAGCTCCTTCGAATCACTCATGCCGAGGACTGGAAGCTGTGGAAATGCAGGCTAAAACTCAAAAGCCTGGCCAATTTAGACTCCCGCTCTGCATCACATCGCTCCACCAGATTTGCTGCTGCTTTCTATGATATCGATACACTGAAAGGTAGGTGCAGGATTGCATCTGAGCCTAGCTGCAGCTTCAGGACTGCTGTTTCCTATACAGTAATGGGTTAAGTACCAGGGGCTTCCTAGAAGACACCTGTACTGGAAACAGCAGGGTATTCATGGAAAATAACACTGTATGAAAAAATGTCAGGCAACAGCCTGAGTACATCTCCCTTTTTATGGCCAAATCAGGCTTATTGTACTGTATACCATCCAAAGGAAAGTTCTATTATGTATGAATCTGTCAATCCAAAGACAGACGGGATGTAAGCATTCAAAGAGTGGTCTGGAATGACAGGCTGAGGGGCTTGCCAGCAGTGTTGTGCCAGATCCAGAAATTTGCTTGCAGGCAGAAACAAATGAGCTTTACACACAGGCACTGAAATTCCATTTTTTATGAGGTGCACTCTGATCTAAGGCACTGCATCAGCACCAGTGTCTGAATGGGAACTGCAGGAAGAAGGTATTGTCCTAATTTTCTTGCTATGTTTGAGGAAATCTCCCTGGAGAGAAAAAGCGGGCTTTGAAACTGCCAGCCAGCACCTAACTACAGAGAATCACAATCTGTTTCCTCTCTTGGAGCAAAAATGAATGTTGTTCCCTCTATGTGAGAGACATGAGGGCCACCATATGCTCATAGGTGTAAAATAAAGGATCAATTGCTATGCTTCCATCAAGGAGGTGGATATCCCCAGCAAAGCTACACTATAGCCTAGCCAAGTACTGACAAAGCTATTTTTTTTCAGTTTTGAATCTGAAGTGATATGACCATATCATTTCCCTTTGGGGAGATTAGATATTGCTGATTCTGGTCCAACATCACTTCTACAACAACCACAACCACAGTTGCACACCATTACTCTCACTTTCATATCTATTACTTCTACATTTCAGTTAATTTATGAACAAGCAAAGGCCTTAATTTGCTTCTCTAAGACATGACAAAGAAATATGGAGTTGAATGCCAATCTGAAAATGGCTTTCATATGGCAGACATGGCTTTAAACTTCTCATAGAATATTTGTACTGAAAAAACCACCCACACATACACACACACACAAAACAGACTAACTAACTAACTAACTCCACAACAGAACAAAACATCATTCAATATACAAAGGAAGAACCATTAAAAGGACTTTAATCAATGACACATTTTTCATTTTAACACCTTTACAAGTCTGTATAGAAACATTAGGAGCCCATGTAGTTGTTGGAAGTGGCGCCAATGGTCAAATGCAGTTTTTCTCTATTCACTGTTGCTCATTTAGTGAGCATCAGCATTTCTGAAAAATAAATAAATAAATCAATAAATCCTTTTGTCAATACAGTGAAAAAACAAAGGATGTTGTAATAGGCTTTTTTCAATGGCTGAATAATATTACTGTTTAGGTAATGGCAGACGCCTGTAGGCGTACAGATATAACTCTTTTATAACTTCGTGGCATAGTTGTTAGGTCACTTCCTACTTTCTTTTTAAATATCTAACTTTAGACACAGAGATGTCAGTCTATTGGGTCATCTTCTCCATTCTTCCATCCAAGGTGGAATTATTCCAGTACAGAAACGTCTTTGTTTAGTATCTCAATATATTCAAGGTACTAAAGCTCCAACAAAAAAAAAAATAAAAAAAACAACAAAAAAAACAAGTCTATGCACATTTATTTCTTTCCCACACTCTTTCCAGTCAGTAAGCATTGACCTTTTTGCCAAGGGCATCTGCTTTGTTTTAGTAAAGTGTTATGATGAGAAGTCTGGGACTAGCCTATTCATTGCTTCACTATCAGACCATCCCCCACAGCACCCAGGACTCCAACTGGGTGAGGGAGGTCAAGAACAACAAGAAAAGCTTTCTTAAGTTTGTCAATAGCAAAAAGAAGACTAGGGAAAATGTGGACCTGCTGCTGAATGAGGTGGGAGCCCTTGTAATTGAGGACACTGAGAAAGCCGAGTTACTGAACACCTTCTTTGTTTTGGTCTTCACTGCTAAAACTGCATCTTGGGAATCTCAGACCTGGGAGATTAGAGAAAGTCAAGGGAAAGGAAGACTTCCTCTTGGTCAAGGAGGATTTGCTCAGAGGTCAGCTAGACAAATCTGATGCTCACAAATCCATGAGCCCCAATGGAATGCACACATGAGTGCTGAGGGAGCTGGCAGAAGTGATTGCCAAGCTACTCTATCATCTTTGAAAAGTCATAGAGAATGGGGGAGAACTGGAGGAAAGCCAGTGTCACTGCAGTCTTCAGAAAGGGCACGGAAGAGCCAGGAAACGACAGGACAGTCAGCTCACCTCTGTCCCTTGGAAGGTGTTGGAAAAGGTTATTATAGATGTCATTTCCAAACAAGCAGAAAAAAGATTAGGAGTAGTTAACATGGGTTCACCAAGGGGAAATCAGTCTGGTAGCCTATGATGTCATGACTGGCTGGGTAGAAGAGTAGAGAGCAGTGGATGCTGTCTGCCATGACTTCAGCAAGGCTTTTGACACTGCCTCACATAACATCCTGGTAGGTAAGCTTAGGAAGCGTGGGATAGATGAGTGGACAGTTAGGTGGATTGAGAACTGGCTGACTGTCAGAGCTCAGAGGGTTGTGATCAGCAACACAGCCTGGTTGGAGGCCTGTAGCTAGTGGTGTTCCCCATGTATTGGTACTGGGTCCAGTCTTGCTCAATATCTTCATCAGTGACCTGGATGAAGGGTTAGAGTGCACTCTCAGCAAGTTTGCTGATCATATGAGGCTGGAAGGAGTGGCTGACATATGACATACCAGAAGGCTGTGCTGCCATTCATCAAGACCTGGACTGGCTGGAGAGCTGAGCAGAGAGGAACCTTAAGAAGTTCAGCATGGGAAGCACAGAGCCCTACACCTGGGGAGGAACAAACACATACATTAGTAAAGGTTAGGGGCTGACCTGATGGAAAGGTGGTGCCAAGTAGCAGGACAATGGGCAACAGACACAAACTGAAACATATGAAGTTCCATATAAGCATGAGGAAGAACTTTACTTTGAGGGTGACAGCACTGGAACAGGCTGCCCAGAGAGGGGGAGGTGGACTAGTTGTTCTGCAGAGGTCCCTTCTAACCTCCACAAGTCTGTGGTTCTGTGATTCTATGAATTCAGGACTTTGTCCCTCCTTTCTAAAGCTTTAGTGATGAACTCACTGACAGCTTACCTCACCCCATGCCACCACAGTCTCCCTAAAGCCACTCAGCTCACCTACAACAGCAGCACTTTCGGGCTTTGAGTGCATCTCATTGTATCCAAATTTTGCAGCAGAAAAGATCAGAGTGATCACAGTGTCTCACAACAAAATGTGACATCCAGTTCTTTGATCAGATCTTTCTAGAACATCCCTTCTGGTTAAAAAAAGTGGTTAATAAAGGGAGGATATGTATGGATGGAAGGGTCACTGCTTACACTCACTGAAATGACATCTGAAGCGATTACATGCATGTACTGTAATAAGTTTGGCAAACACTTTGTTTTCTATTTTAAGGCTTAAGATTAGATTGCTGTTTTGACTGACTCAATTACCCCAGAGTATTCTATTGATTTTAGTGATTTTGCTCTTAATTTATGCTGTAGGAAGTAAAATCAGAATCCAGGTCCCGGACTCTTATTTCTTGTACTTTTTGCATGACTGGAAAGTGGCATGAGTCAACCCTGGGGAAAGACTTTGCAGGAATAAACAAACTGAATTAAATGTACACAGTCAGCTGAAGAAATAAATAAAAGTAATAAAAGGAAAATCAGCCAGGAAAGGGAAAAATAAAGGCTCATCTGAAGAAAAGTATATCATTTAGATTAAAAGTATTTCAGAATTTTCAATTTTTTTTTTTAGAACTTCTCTGTAAATGCACACACTTTTGGCATGATAGCAGGAAGATAGGCTACAATGGTAGTGAAAGCAATTTTCTTGACAGAAGTTGCTCCTTGTCCTTCACGAACTTGATGAAAGGAGGCAGGCAGGAAAAAAAAAAAATCCTTAATTTTAAGAAAGACTTGAAGTTTAAGCACTGATAACTATCAACTTAAACAAAAGTGCAAAAAACAACAACAACAACAACAACAAAAACCCAGCGCCACTTCTAAGAAGCACTGAGATGGTATTACATTAATGTTAAGATTTTTCTCTCACTGCTTCAGCCAGTGAATGCATTATTCCTTCTCTTAGCCAGTATTTGATAGATGTGTCTGAAATAAATTACTAGCCTACACCAATTCAGTATTTGAAAGATGCCACAGTGTTTTGAATAGATAAAACATGCTTGAATTCATATTCCTGTTATTCCAGCTTGAATACCCTGAAGGTACTTAGTTGTGAGTGTTTGTCTTGGATTTCACTCATCAGCTCAGAGACAGCGCTGACTGGCTGTCATCCAGTGGGAGCACTAATACTCTCTGACCAGAGTCTGTTAATCATTAATGTGCTTTTCCAGACAGGTCTGGGCTCTGCATGCCTGCTGAGGGGTAAGGGTGGTGAAATGCTCGGATTGCAACTTGAGATGGTCCTGCAGGATAGGAGAAGGAGCTGGGGACTGCCTGTGCTGATGGGTGGGCACTGGGATCTCATTCTCTGCCAGCAGGGACCACAGAATCATAGAAGGTCTTAGGTTGAAAGGGACCTTAAAGCCCACACAGTTTCAATTTCCTGCCATGGACAGAGCTTCTACTCACCAGATCAGGCTGCCCAGGGCGCTATACAAGGCCACTAAGATTGGGGCATCCACTGCTTCTCTGGGCAGCCAGTGCTAGTGCCTCACCACCTGCTGAGAATTTCTTCCTGACATTTATCTTAAATCTCCATTTTTGAGTTTAAAACCATTCCCCCTTGTCCTTTCACTATCCGATTGTGTAAAAAGTTGGTTGCCCTCCTGTTTATAAGCTTCCCTCAAGTACTGAAAGGCTGCAATGAGGTCTCCCTGGAGCTTTCTCTTTTCCAAGCTAAACAAGCCCAATTCTTTCAGCCTGTCTCCACAGGAAAGGTGCTCCAGCCCTCTGGACCCACTCCAACAGCTCCCCATCTTTCTTGTCTTGGAGGTCCCAGGCCTGGATGCAGTACTCCAGAGGGGGCCTTACAAGGGCAGAGCACATCAGGGCAATGACCTCCTTGTCCTTGATGGCTACCTTTCTTTTGATGCAGCCCAGGAACCTCCTTGTCCTTGATGGCTATCTTTCTTTTGATGCAGCCCAGGAACTTGGTCATAGCTGGCTCATTTTCAGCTCTTCATTCACTGGCAC
>VXAB01005229.1:243498-304660 GCA_013399175.1 Odontophorus gujanensis
TTCTAAGAAGCACTGAGATGGTATTACATTAATGTTAAGATTTTTCTCTCACTGCTTCAGCCAGTGAATGCATTATTCCTTCTCTTAGCCAGTATTTGATAGATGTGTCTGAAATAAATTACTAGCCTACACCAATTCAGTATTTGAAAGATGCCACAGTGTTTTGAATAGATAAAACATGCTTGAATTCATATTCCTGTTATTCCAGCTTGAATACCCTGAAGGTACTTAGTTGTGAGTGTTTGTCTTGGATTTCACTCATCAGCTCAGAGACAGCGCTGACTGGCTGTCATCCAGTGGGAGCACTAATACTCTCTGACCAGAGTCTGTTAATCATTAATGTGCTTTTCCAGACAGGTCTGGGCTCTGCATGCCTGCTGAGGGGTAAGGGTGGTGAAATGCTCGGATTGCAACTTGAGATGGTCCTGCAGGATAGGAGAAGGAGCTGGGGACTGCCTGTGCTGATGGGTGGGCACTGGGATCTCATTCTCTGCCAGCAGGGACCACAGAATCATAGAAGGTCTTAGGTTGAAAGGGACCTTAAAGCCCACACAGTTTCAATTTCCTGCCATGGACAGAGCTTCTACTCACCAGATCAGGCTGCCCAGGGCGCTATACAAGGCCACTAAGATTGGGGCATCCACTGCTTCTCTGGGCAGCCAGTGCTAGTGCCTCACCACCTGCTGAGAATTTCTTCCTGACATTTATCTTAAATCTCCATTTTTGAGTTTAAAACCATTCCCCCTTGTCCTTTCACTATCCGATTGTGTAAAAAGTTGGTTGCCCTCCTGTTTATAAGCTTCCCTCAAGTACTGAAAGGCTGCAATGAGGTCTCCCTGGAGCTTTCTCTTTTCCAAGCTAAACAAGCCCAATTCTTTCAGCCTGTCTCCACAGGAAAGGTGCTCCAGCCCTCTGGACCCACTCCAACAGCTCCCCATCTTTCTTGTCTTGGAGGTCCCAGGCCTGGATGCAGTACTCCAGAGGGGGCCTTACAAGGGCAGAGCACATCAGGGCAATGACCTCCTTGTCCTTGATGGCTACCTTTCTTTTGATGCAGCCCAGGAACTTGGTCATAGCTGGCTCATTTTCAGCTTTTCATCCACTGGAACCCACAAGTCCTCCACAGGGCTGCTCTCAAAGAGTTCTTCACCCATTCTGTACATATATGTGGGATTGCTGCAACCCAAATGTAGCACCTTGCATTTAGCCTTACTGAACCTTATTAGGATCGTGTGGGCCTACTTTTCAGGTTTGCACAGGTCCCTCTGGTTGGCATCCTTTCCTTCTATTGTGTCAACTGCACCACTCAGCTTGGTGTCGTCAGCAAACTTGCTGAGGGTACATTCAATCCCACTGTCTCTGTCATTTATAAAGACATTGAAGAACACTGGTCTCAAGATTGACCCCTGGGGGACACTACTCCTGACTAGCCTCCACCTGGACATAGATCCATTGACTACAAATCAGCCCTACTTAGCTTGTAGACATTAAGGGACATTACGGTCACCCCTGTTGAAAACTGAAGGCAAACAAATGCAGCCACCTCTTTGCCAGGGCAGCTGGTGTAAGTTACTGGGATAATTTTGAACTCTGCTGCTCTCTGGTTCTTAAATCAATCCAAGTAACTGCAGATGCCCTGTCAACACTTCACTTTTATTTATATAATACCTCACTAATCAGAGATCTACTTTGCCACAATTGCTCAATAAAAATGGTGCTTTCTAGTCATAGATGAAGAATGGCAGAAGACTCAATGCGTACCAAGGGAAACCTGTGTGGAAGTTGCCAAAGAGCTGGGTACAACAACCAACAAGTTCTTCAAGCCACCCTGCGTGAATGTATTCAGATGTGGAGGCTGCTGCAATGAGGAGAGTCTGAGCTGCATGAATACGAGTACAACTTATGTGTCAAAAACGGTAAATGAGACTATTTATCTGCTCTCTTTCTGACCTGGCTCTCAAAAAACAGAGGGGAAAGAGGATGTTTGGTTTCTGAAATCCTGTTATGAAAGATCTGTCTGCACTATCATAACAAACAGAAGAATTAATTTTTTATCCATGTGGAGTGAATGCAGGCATGTGCAATAACATTTCACACTCATGTTGAATTATTAAAAATGTCTCTGTATGCGAAGAAATGGAAAATCAGGCCCTGAGAAAGTGATTGCAGGCTCGTGACATTAAGGGGTTTAATCCTTATTTAACATATTGCTACGTGGATCTGGGACCCTTGAGAACATTGACTTGTGAAAATCCAAAGGATTAGGAGAGATAGGGAAATCTGGTTATGTGGGGCCATGAGCCTGAAAGCTGTATTTTAAAAACTGACATCAATTCCACAAGGCTGGCTGATAGTTTTGGATTTGCAAGCCTAAAAAAGAGACATTTTCAGCAGAAGAGGCCAGATGCTCTCCATATGAATGTCTTGGGATCTGAATATCACAAATCACAAGTCACTTTGGAAAAGAAAGGCCTAAGTCAGTAGCAAGAAAAGTTTGAGTTTTAATGACCACTGCCAAAATATGAACATAAAGAGTATCCAGAGAGCATATTTCAGTAGACTACTTTTAGCATCTATCTACAGAGATATCTTGCTCCAATGGGAGATTGAGCACAGCTCCAAGCTCTACATTTGAAACCATATGAATATCTGGGGACTGGTCTTCCTAGGTTTATCTTCATCTTGGGCATCCCTACTTTTAAATCCTTTTGCACTTGGAATAATATATTATATTCTAGTTATCGAAAAGAGTTTTCTTTAAGTCAGAGCCAAGATTCAGGAAGCTGTTTAAAAAAGAAGATTTAAGTCCTTACGGGGAAAAATTTGAAGGCAGCAGGCCTGATTCACTTATATATTGTTTCAGCTTTTTTGGAATGTAATTTCTTTGTGTCTGGTTGCACTGGAATACAGTTAAATTAAAATAAATCAGGGCCCATCCCTCTTGTGGTAGTGTTCATTAATTGCTTTAATTCCACACCAGAAAGAGAAAGCGCTCATAGGCTGTTGGCTGCACACAAAAAGACATTTGATCAGCTCAGGGAGCTGGGTTAAAAAGTATTTATTTACTTACTTGGTTTTTGAGCAGTAGTTTCTAAGTTTGTTAAAAAACTGCAATTTCTGCATTTCTTTAGCGCCCTTCAATGTATATCCATTCCCTCAAAAGCTCTCATCTAATTTTCACTTCTGGATATACCACCATCAGCTCAGAATTACTTCTCTAATATCAACAGAATTACTCCTATATAAGTGAGAGGTTGTTTTTTTTTTCCCTTGTGTGAAACATCCACTGAAGGATATTCCTACCACTGAAGTTAGACACTGTAACACTAAAATTTTAAAATATAAACAGTAAGATATAGGAATATTTCCCAGATGCTGAATACGGATGCAGCACTTAGCTGGCATACATAGAAGTGCCCTGTGCCTTACTGTCCACTTGAAGGAAGTTGTCCTATGAGGGCAGAGGGAGTGTGTACAATTTCAATACCTCCTACACATTGCTACCTGAGGAACCAGGGCTTTCACTCTGAGATCACATTAATTTGTATACACTGAAGTTAGGCTTCTTGTTTCTTTAGGCTTTCCTATAAAGATAGATGTTCCCAGGATAATTCCCTGTAGGAACCCAATTAAAGTATCCTTTATTTACTCCTGTTTCTTCCTTCCCTGAGGAGGCCATGGGGGTTAAGTTAGGGATCTAAAGATGAAAGGTTTGAGTACCCTAGGATAGTTAATGTCCCCATAAGTGGTTAAGATTCAGCAGATGATTTAATTGAGAATAAAGTTCCCAATGCCCATACATTTTTCATCTTGCCCTAGCGATACACAAGAGGCATTTGAGTGTCCATGTGAAGAATGAGTCACAATCTTGGGTATGTAGCACCAGTATGATCATTTGGGCAAGCTTTTACTTTGGTGGATGTGGTTCATCCCCCACTTTAAAACACTCAGTGGCCACCTGCTTATTTATACCTGTGGTAACCACTGCTAGAAAAGAGCAATGATGAGGCAAATGGTAGCGAAGGATAGAAGTTCTGATTTAAGACTTAACATATTAACTGGAAAATGGAAGCTGAAAAAGAAATTGTTCTTCCACCCACCTAGCTCTTTGAGATCTCGGTTCCTTTGACAAGTGTTCCAGAGCCTGTGCCAATCAAAATTGCCAATCACACTGGTTGTAAGTGTCTGTCGAATACCCAGCGTCACCAGTACACCATCATACGAAGATCTGTGCAGTATCCAGAAGAAGATGGGTAAGTTAACTCATTTACAAATTGTTACATGCAGTCTGAAGTAAGAAAATTGCTTTGCTCTGATTAAGGCATTGTAAAGTTGCCTTCACTTTCTGTTATCCCAAACGTTTTTCCCATTATCTTGATTATCATTCAGGGTTATAAAGCTTTGACTAAATCTGATTAATAATACCAAATGAAACTGGAATCCAAAAAGCAGCAGGCTAGTACAGCAGGATCTGGAGTCATAAGATATGAAGATGCTTGAGAGGGGACTCAAAGTGCAAATATTATCACTACACTCCACTGGAGCTACTTGGGTATATGTGCATAGAGTTTTCAACTTGACACAGGCTCACACATTAACCAGCCAAGGCATACAGAGAGTGCTGAGGTCAGCATAAAGCACTCCACTCTACTTCATGCCACCTTGGGTCAGAAACAACACAAACCATGGCTTTGTAATTCTCATCCAGTCTTGGTTTGCATCTGCCAGGCTCAGTGCTTGGACAAAACTGATTTCGCATCTCACTCCAATGTATGGTATAGTGTAGCTGTAATCCTGATGAGAACTGGCTAAATCAACTCAACAAACACTCTAGAAACACATCTAAAGGGTTATTTAATGTTAGCTCCAATGTGTCCATCTATCCTTGTATGTAAGCATACAGATAGATGGCATGAATAAGACTACCTGGGTAGAGCAAGGTAAAAAACAAAAGTGGAGCTGCAGAACTGTAGCCATTTCTTTCTTTAGCATGTGGTCTGAAATATATGCTGAATCTACCACTCCTAGTTGCTGATATCCAGCCCTACCAGAAAAACCATCCAAAGACAAGGTTTTGTGTTTGCAGCAATAATGCACGCAGATGCCACAAGTGGCAAAACAACAGTAGGTTCATTCCGACAAATAACTGCTGCTCCTTATATTTACTTCTTTAATTTCCATCTTATTTTTTTTTCTTTCTAGCTGTCCCTTTACAAACAAACTTTGCCATAATGGATGGGTCTGGGATAGTGATAAATGTGAATGTGTTGCAGATGTACAGCACCCAAACAGACGGGAAGGTAAAATTAAATTAACAATGGACAATTCTGCTTATTATCTAGAGAATGTTTGTGTTGCATTTAGGTTTTGTTCCACTTCTTGTTGTGAGGGCCACCATTTTGATTCTACATCTTTAGACAGGTCTTGTTTACAGTGTAGAAAATCACCTGAAAATGAACACTGGTAAACGTATCATATTTTTTCCTTAGACATTTTATTTAATCTCTAGTAACAACCTGAATAAGAAATAGGAATGTCCTAAGAATGTGCAGTGAAGTAGGCATTCTTGAATTTATTTATTTTTTATCTTATATTAACCTTATATTGTATAATGGACATTATGAAAAACCTTTTAACTGTAGGAAGATTTATCACCTGGAATATATTGCGGGGAAAGCCTTGAATCTTCATTATGGGACATTCCCGAGAACAGATATACCAGGAATTAAGTAAAAGCAATCCCTCCTATTAGCTGTAGTCATTGTAAAAGATTATATGGCCTCTGAAATTGTTTGATTACCTTTTATGACTAAATTAAGGTATTTAGGTCGCTTTCAAACTGATATACTATACATATTCAGGAGTATGCAAGTATACCCTTTCAAGTATGTAGAAGGAAATGGAAGAAGGTAAAATTAATACAAGTGTTCAGTATTTCTTTCTCTGTTTTTCCTGGAGAACTTTGTCAAATAAATTTGCAGGAAACTTTCTGTGAGGGAACTGTGTAAGTGTAAAGACAACTGCTGGCAGTAAGTTTTCAGAATAAAGTTAAAATTTCCCCAAGGCCTATATAAGATTAAAAACAAACAAGCAAACAACAACAAAAAAAAAACAAAAATACCAAGATTTTCTTAGGAAATTGTACTTGTCAAAATAAAACTGTGACAGCAGTAGAGCAGATGGACACAGAAGGAAGCCCTGGCTCTCTGGTTTAAACTACATTCAGCAAGCAAAAGAATAAACCAACCAAGACAACCATAAAAACAAGCTGGCAAGCAAGCTAAATCTAATAATTTAATAAGTGCTCTGTTGATTAAGATGTCCTAAGGCTAATAGATAGGTTTCGTGGGGTTTTTTTTGTTTGTTTGTTTGTTTGTTTTCTCTGTAGGATCTGTTCTCATTCTGAATCAAATCATTTGTCCATCAAGTAAAGTTGTTAGGCTCAAGTTAGGCTTTCCACTCAAGAAAGAATTAGTACTCCATATATCAGAGTATGTCCAAAGGACACTGAATAGCCAAAATCCTCTTTGCTCTTAGCCTTTTGTAAGGTCAGCTTGGAGATTAGAATTTGTGGCTTGTTAAATTATAGCTTTTGTTGACATAAACTCAATACATCCTCAGATAAAATATCATTCTATGAAGCACAATGGATTTGGCTGTGGCTAGGGCAAAATAACATAACATCTGCCTTTGATGTTGAAATGAAGCAAGGCTGAAACACTTATACATGCCAAGCTTTATCACCCCAAGGAAGTGGTTTGTTTTCCAAGAATTTGTAGCAGATTCCTTTCCCTCTTCTTTCTTTAAATTTTTCGATATAGTTTTTCCAGCATTAAGCGAATAATAATGAAGGTTTCTTTCAAGTAGTGTACAGGCCCGTTCTGGTCACTAAGATCAGAGCTCAGGTTGCAGAGGTCATGGACACAGGTTACATTCCACATTCCATAGGTTAAATCCAATAGTTAATTGTAAAATTACAGGAAATTATCTTTCCAGTGACACATTACAAGCCATGACCTTTAGCCAGGGATGTGCTGCCAGCATTTTAATGTGGCTTTCAGAAAATAGATACCCTTTTTTCTAGGATTAACCTCATATTGTAGTCCAGATGTGTATTCTGAAGGAAGACAGATGAGGTATTAGACAGTGTGTTTGCTTGGCTGGGGTTTGTTTTTGAAACAAAGTATTTTCTCCTTCCTTTAACTGACAAGTGTACATATGTTGCTTATCAAAGTGCCAGACTGGATTATATCTTACTAGACATAGTATTACTTCTGCAGAAATTTCCAAACTGTAGGGATAGTGAAGTACACTGAACAGTGATTATGCTGGTTTGTGTGGATATGCAGCTTTGAGATGGGTATATGCTAAATCCTGGGATTTTTCTTTTGTGATCTGCTGTCTTCTGAAGATTTGTGTATTCCAAAACCTAATATTTGGCACTTCTAATATACAGCCCCAAAAACAAATTACTTTTATGCATGGTTCAACCCACAGGAAATAACAGTATTAGAATTAGTGAAACAATCAGCCCACTCCTGTCTTGAAAAAGTTGAAAAGTCCTTCTTTGCACTGTAGGTTACAACAGAAATTCTGAAGATCACAATAAATCAGAGAGAACACAAGTCTTTTTGACTGCAGTGAAAGAGTCAGCCTCTTCCAGAGCAGAATTTAACCATGTAAAGCTTATTGCTAAAAGTTGTACTTGCTATTGCAGGGCTCCCTCCTCTCGCTGAGCTGGCTATGTGTGGACAATATATGGAATTTGATGAAGAAAACTGCGAATGCATCTGTAGGCAGAAGTGTCCCACAGACTTCTTTCAAAGTAAAGAGAACTGCAGCTGCTATTTGTGTAGGGAGAGCCAGGAAAGCTGTGCTCAGAAACACAAGATATTTCATGCTGAAACCTGTAGGTATGTGTTTCTTGTCACTCAGTGGCCGTGCTGCAAGATCTGAATTAGCCTGCATAGATGCTGGAGGTGCAAGTGCTGAATTAGCTAGCATTGCCATCCAGTATAGAATCACTTGCTGCAAGTATGGATATAATAATAATAACAGAGATGGGAGATGGAAGGATTATAAGGTATATTTAATTAACATGTTTTGACAAATATGAACAAGGATGCTATTCAACTTCCTGTATTTATTTTTTCCCCTAATTTTAAGGGAATGACTGCTAAAATTGAGCTACATTTAAAATTGCTATGTTAAAAGGTGATTTACAGTGATATACTGAGTCTTGTATTTCTAGGGAGTCCAAACCCAGTCTGTGTTCTTTGTGACAGCCCAATGCAGTCTCAAGGGCTTTCTAGGGACAAAGGTACCCTAAATTAACACTCACACCACGTAGCTCATTATTCACTAGGTTTGTCCTCAAATGATTTACTAGAGCTAATGAAATTTTGTACATGTAGAAAGCCATTCAATTGACTCCAATAGCACAGGGAAGCAGGTGAATTGTTCTGGGGCTGTTACCTTCCATGCCATTTCCCTAATCCTTTTTAGTAACTAGTTTTGAGGACTCTTTGGCAAAACATAAATAGAAAATTTACTTCTAAAGTACACTTTTTCATAGAGTACATTATTTATTTAGTTTTTTTTTTTTTCTGAGAGAGCCCTTGTCACATGTACAGACCAAAGAGCATGCAAGCATGCAGTCTGAAAGCTTATATATAGAAACTCAAGAATTGAGTTTCACTGCTTACTTGAGTAGAACTGCAGTTTGCTGAATGGCCACCCATACAGCCCATTCTCACAGACCTCTTAGATTCATTCAAGGAGAGGAAGCTGTGGAAGAAGTAACACGTGCATCTTTAGATTGAGCTCTGAAAAAAAAAAAAAAAGAGAGGCATAAAATAGTTGGCAACAACTACAAAAATAGCTAAAAGAATTAGCAGAGTTTAAACATCATCAAGACACGGTCATTTATGAATTTTGGATGTAGGAGGATATTCAATGCTATCATTGCTTACATGAGTTTAGACTCCAGAAATGATTGTAATCTGGGCACAGAACTTTTATGCCGTATTTTTATGCCTGGTGGTTCTGGAGAACAAAATCTGAACCATCAATGAACTGAGGTACTTCATGAAACTTGAGGACAAGCACTATCCAGCAGCAAAGTCTTCTCCCTGTATTGTAGGGTCTCAGCATTTTTCTAAATGTATTCTATGTGAGAACACTGCAGTATCCAATTATCAAAAAATCAAGGAATGTAATAGTGAAGAATTATCAGATTAAAATGCTTCTCTCTTTTTTGCTTTTATTTCTCCTTTATCCAACAGCTGTGAGGACAAATGTCCATCTCAACCCAGAACGTGCCCAACTGTAAAACCAACATGTCCCAGGCATTGTCGATGTCCAAAAGAGAAGAGAAATTCTCATGGGTCTCAAAGCAAAGAAAATCCTTGACTCAGCTTCTCCAGTTCTCCAGAAATCCACTGCTTTGCAAAGTAGCTGTCACTGACTTTCAAACAGTAGTAAACATGAACACCTTCCCCATTAACAGCAGAAGAATGAATCCAGTCTCCTTCTATTTATTAGAGTAATCATTGACTGCAGGTCAGACCTCTGGGGTATTGATAATTGTTCTCTAACAGATAAAAACAACTGATGAAATTCTGTCTATGTGGAAGTAAGAGCAGAAAGGGCCAGTTCAATGTCATGCTACGGAAGATGAAGCTGGTATACTGGTAACAGAGTCACAGTCAACAGCCAGCCTTTCAGAAATTGAGACTAGATAATCTTAGCTTCTGAATCCTTAGCTAATGCAACTCTAGGGTAAAACTTTCTTCAGAAATTCAGTGTGCAGGATTTGGCTTCTAATAGGGTCAGCACTGAGTTATTTGATCTACTGTCCAGCTTTAATTATCATTTTGAATTTATTGTACAACTACTGTCAGATGTGCCATATTTAATTGTATATAAGAAAATAAATACATCAGTTATTCAAATGTTTTGGGGTTTTTGTTTTTATTTCTGTTATTTTAAAACTCAGCCAAACAAAAAGTAATTAAGCAAAAACCAAAAGCCACCTCAAGTACAGCTTTTCTATGTTTGTCCCACTGGGACTGGCTCCTACCCAAACACTGGTATACACAAGGTCACTAAGTCCAATAATTTCAGTAAAGAAGAATCATTTTTCCCACGTCTGCCTGACAGCCATGTGTGATTTATTTATTTGTTCCTGTTGTAGCGTGTTAATCTCCCTACGGGGATAACAGCCAGACTGGTACTAACTGTTCAGCAATTTTCTGAAGGAAAAGATGTTTTTTTCCTTTAGTTTACCATGGTATGAAAACATGTCCTTTGCACTGAAATGCTTTTCACCAGCGTGAGGCCTGAATAACAATGTTTTAAATAAATCAAGCATAAGGTCAGTATTATTTTCTGGACCTCTGAAATCTGGTTTGAGATGAAATACTGAACTGCAAGTGATGTTCTTGATGACTGGAATCATTTTTGTCCCCTTGCTGAATTCTCCAATTCTATACTGCAGTTTGAACAGAGGGAAGAGAGGAAATGAAACAACTGTAACAGAGATAGAAATGTTGATGCAACATGTGGAAAGGAGAATGGCCTTTGATGCTTTTTTAAAATTTATTTAGGGAAAGGGGTTTTTTTTAAATAAAATTAGAGTCTGGCCGGGTAAGGTGGTCTGAATTGTTGGAGAAAGCACTACAATGTAATATATCTTTTCTCTAAGTAAGGCATTTAAAATGTCTCACTGGATGACTGCTTCAAGTGCCCTCCTATTCATCTTGTGATCTGTACAAATATACCAGCAGGCTGTTTTGTTAACCATGCTGGGAAGTGGCTTGGGATCCTCTGACCAAACAATGTGGTCTGACCTGCGACTGCACCAGGTGAAGCCCTGCAGCAGGGTTACCTCCTCGTATGCAGTAGACTCTGCTCAGTGGAGATTCCTCCACAGCATATGTCATTGTGCAACTGATCTGCTCCGGGCACAGACAAGGAGATTGGGACCCCAGTGCAAATCAAGGTAAGCCAGTCGGGCAGTAGAAGCTCACTCTTATTCTTTGCTCCTCTGGGAGGTTCTACTTTCAGACACATATTCATGGTGGGTGAAGCCTCCAGGTTATGCAAAGGTGTTTAGAAGAAACAAACCACCCCATCACTTTTCACCTCACTCACAGTTGAGGGTACTGAGCCTGTGGTTGGTTGCACCATTAGCACATTCCTCAGAAAGACAAAGAGCTGCAGAAGCATGATGCTTTGAAAGCCCAGGCGCCTCATGCTCAACGAGACACAGACATTTAACTGATGGCACTAGTGGCATATGGAGCAAAAATACACCTTTGTCCAAAACTATACATCAAGCTGAATTCTTAAACATCAAGAAAGCTAACATATATTCCTCTACTACAGCCTCATTGCCCATGGGCAGTAGTTTGTAGTGTCATTTTACAACACAACAGTTGGAAAATGAATGCTTTTCCACAGGCTAGATCTGAATGGAGACCTGCTAGCCTTACAAATGAGTAATTCCTGAAGTCAGTAGAGTATAAAAAGACAGGATGAGAAGATGTCCTCTGGGTGTGTGGGGCTCTGACTTTAAGTGACATCTGGAAAGAGAGAGAAATTTAGCAGTTGGAATCCTGTATTAATTATGCCTGAATCTTGTCAGTGCTGATCTGTAGAGCATCCTCAGCTTTCTGATCTGCCCAGTGAATACTACTTCTTTTTTCTTTTTCTTTCTTTCTTTTTTTTTTTTTTTTACAAAGCAGAACTGTGTCAACCTGAGAGACAAATAAATCTGCTCCAGTTCCAGAAGGCTCTTATATAAAGCAATCACTAAGGAGCTAGAAACTATGTTCAAAAGCCCTGCAGCCTTCCCTTGAAAATCAGCAGGATGGATGCAATCTTTCACCTAACATATGGCACTGCACCAGGTAGCAAAGCAGAGGCAACCAAGTGCTCAGAATTAGCCAGCTTCACATTTAGAACATGAGAATACCTTCTTCTAATTCAAAAGTGAATGTCTTGGAATATGAGCACTGTTCTTCTTTCCCCTCCTATGGGTTTCTGGAGAAGGAAGGATTTAGAAAGGTTCTTCCATCTTCCAAAGCCTTGACTCACCTACTTTTTGGAAGGCACCAGTGCACTACTGTGTTGGCAGCACAGGGATCCTCCAGCTTCTTTCTTTACTTTCTAATAAATTTTGACCCTGGCAGATCATCTGCTTGAAAGGTCTGTGCCAGTCTCTGCTTTGCTGGGTGCTGCATTTATCCATCTCACTCTCCTCTTTGATGAGAAAATGACCACAGCTGGAACATGCACTGTTTGTTTATAACTTTCACACAGATATTATGACGGAAAGCTCAGAAGTTTCAACATAATGCTGTGAATGCCTACCTTAAGTGATGGTCATCACTGTCACCGACCAAAGAATATCTGCATGTTACTAATACCATGGCACATTTAAAGGGTGTAAATCTTTACACGGAAAGCAACGACTAAAAGGAGGCTCTCTGTGTAGATGGAAGCACAAGGAGATAATTAGAATTTGATGAGAATTTAGAAAAACTCACAGTGTCATTTGATTTCAGAATTTCTGGAGTCAATCTTCCAAAATATTCAATAAACTTGAAAATAGAAATGCTTCATGCTATCTCTCATATCAGTACATCAGAATTTAATAGCAGGGATTTAATATAACAATTCAGAAGGCCTTAATGGGGCATGTAAAATTCATGGCAGATCTGGTTTTTGACTGATGTCATTAGTTTTTAACTTATGACTAAATGACCTTCTCAGAGGGAAGGTTAATGAACAGAAACATTCTGTTTGAAGTTTGAAATGCCTTTTATTACTGTGTTCAGCATGACTTGCCTTTTAAACATATGGACATGATTTACAGGTTTCATAGCCAGAATAATAAAGCTAAAATTTCCTGTTATGGCGCGTCTTAATTTTTACATAATGAGGGATGTCTTTAATACAACATTTGGATTATGGCCTCTACATATCCATTTGTACAATAGGGATGGGAATACTTAAATAATGATGGTTAATTCTGAATCAAAAGCGTATGAAGTTTCTAAACACAAAGAAGTTTTTATGAGTAGCTAGCTTTCAAGCTTACATATGCTTTTTGCTGGGAAGGGACAAGGAAAAAGAATGAATGAGCAAGATATTCACACTGTATTCAGAAGAGTCAGGAGAACTTTTTCTATTTGTAAAAACTCTACTTGACCTCTACAAGGACAGAGGTATGAGTGATCACACAAAACGTTGGTGATACTGAAGAATCTCAAGAAAATCTGAAAGCACTGCCCCCATTTACTTTGGAATTTGTCGTATGACATTGCTTATAGCAAGCATTATACATACGAAGCTTGGCAGGCCATATGTAAATCCCATTGCACTCACAGACACTGCAAACAGATACTTTTATAAGTATCCTTCGGGCATCAGGTCCAGCTGACTCTTAAAAGTCCTTTCCTGTTTTCCAGCCATTCTCCCCACGAGTGCTTTTACTCGTCATGTGGCTCTCTAGTGCATCCCTGTCTGCACATTTTGTGCAGGAAAAAGACCTAAAAAGAATCTGTTTTTTGTTTTCATGTACATCTTCAAGCCAGGACTTAGGCTATTTAAATCAATAGTTACTTTGATTTACAGTGGTGTAAAAAAAGGAAAAGGAAAACCAAAATGCAAAACAAAACAGTAAAAAAAAAAATAAAAACAAGTTTCAGGAAGCTCCTTTAGCTGCCAGTTCCATTTATATTTTCTAAATAACTGATAAATGCTTTTCAATTTTAAAATATGAAAAACACTGTCACCTTCTAATTTTGGACTCACTGAATGAATCAGCCTCTGGGGAAGTATGAGGTGGTTACCAGGACAAGTGAATCTATGTTCTCCTTTATTACACTATTCATTAAAAAAAGAAACAAGTCAGGGGTTATAAATGATGTACTGCCATTCGTTTTATTTCTGTCAGACTCCAACATCAGCATTTACTCAAAACTTCAATAAAACCTCTTCACTCCAGGGGGGAGAAAGTCTGTTTTAAATTAACTCAGAAGGAAATGACTGCTTTAGCAAAATACAAAAGATGGTGTTGTGGCTTGGTCTGTATGTTGACTTCTGTTCCCTTAACAGTCTCTTTTTTATTTTCAATTTTATCATAATTTACAATACAGTACAAAGCAAAAGGTTCACCCACGTTGAGAGCATTGACAATTCATGACTTAGGCTACCTTTAGCATATTTATGGATGAAGAATTTTATTCTAGTCCCCACTGGCATACGTTACGTATTTAAATATATATGAATTATAATATCAACATATCAGATTAAGCAGAATGACAAACTAAGTGACAAAACAGTAACAAAGTAGGATGAATATCACCTAGTCTTATCATAGAATCACTCAGGTTGGAAAAGACCTTAAAGATCATCGAGTCCAACCATGACCTAACCATACTACCCTAACTCTAACACACCACTAAATCATGTCCCTGAGCATGTCTGCAAAATTGAATTTTTAATTGATGAGCACTGCATTGCTAGCATGTGGCTTACTTTCACCGTTTCAGCGGAAACTGGTACAGGATAACCAGACTAACCCATCACACTCTGCTAAGTGACTCAACAGTAAAGTATTGAAGCAGAATTTTCCCTTGATCCCTGATCCGGCTGTCTGAGCAGACTCATGTGCCTCCTTTGTTCTTCTTTCTTTCTTGGGAAAGCTTTTCTTACTCTCAAAGAATGAGCTAACTGTTCAGGTTCGTGTCTGAATGTCGAAATGTGGTTGCATTGCCCTAATTTAGCTTCACTGTTTAGGATAAAACAACACAAGTCATGAAACACAAGGAAAAGCTCAACATATTCACAAGAACTATGCAAAACTTCTTATCAATACTGACCCCAGAATAAGCTGCAATATTTTCCTGTAACTCAATTACAAAGGCATATTGTGACAATCTCTTTAAAGTCATCTTGTTTCTCTCTCTTCTGGCATCTTACTGTGCACACCATTCAAAAACCGCTCACAGCTCACTCCTAAAGCTTTCACAGCTAATAACTGATTATCCTTCCTACCTGTCCCCTGAAGGCCAATCACCTTATCACCTTGCTCTGCTCCACATTAATTAAATTACACCCACAGCAGTTGTTTCCAACCTGCACAAAGCTTGAAGCCTGTAGCTTTCATTTCAAACCTCATGAAGAGTTTGTGTGCCTGAAAACTGCTCTGAATTCTGCCCACCATAAGGGTCAAATAAAAATTACTGCTTCCTCCAGAGTGTTTGCCTTGTTTTTGTCTTTAAATATTCAAGTAGTGCTACCAACATAAAGGTCTGTTTAATTTGGTAGATTTTAAAGTATGTCCACAACAAATTACATTTACTTTATAGTTTAAATCCAGATATCAAGTATAAAAATATTGTTGCTTTTTTTTTTAAGGAAAAAAGTTTTATTTCAAACTATGTAGAAAGCAGGCAGGTACTACAGTAATGGGCACCATAAACACAAAGAACAGTGCTGATAACACTCTGGAGCACACTTATGGTAGAAGCATTAGTACTAGGAAATAAAACACATCATGTGCACAGTCTTCAATTTTGCACAGAGTATTTTGCATCTTCACCAGCACCAATGCTTTAAGTTTCCAATAGCTCCACCTGCTGTTGTTACTGCACTATTTTTCCTCTATTGAGTCCTTAAGACTTACCTACATTTCAATTAAAAGCATCTTGTTAGCATTTTAATACTGGAACCAGGTAAGAGTTCTGGCACTCCAGTTTTTATTGACTATTTGATCATACATTCCCAGCAATTTTTTTAATTGGGTGTCAAGTCCTAACAAAGGTACAAAAAGAAGACAGGCCTTCTTAAACACCTGATGTACAAATGCTAGAGCACTTGACCTTAAGGCTGCAGGAAGGGTAATTCAGATCTGCAATTATATAGACTGTATAGATTAGCAAAACTAATAAAAAAAGAAAACCAAGTCTAGTCTTGTCAACAGGTTGTGGCTTTGTAAATGTTAATATCAGATAGTATACCATATTTGACCCAGATCTGTCACATGGCTGAATTTCTGTCACGTTAGTCAGATTACTTGTCAAGAGAGCTGATGCCAGTTGTATGCTGGCTGTAGGAGATATCTGTAAGGTCTACTGGTACAAGGCTAACCCAGATTTCTGACTGATTCGAACTGTCACAGGGAGCCCAGTCACCACTTACATTGTTTGTCCAGGAATTTCTCCGTCCTGTAAGGGGAATCCTTAAACTGGTCACTTGCTCAGCTGAAAAGGCAGAAAGCAGACAGCAAGTAAGTACTTGCTGTGTACTAAGTACTGAGTACACAGAAAGCTACTGAGAAATCAAGACTTTGGGATGTACTTTCAGAGCACAGATGTAAGACCTAACAGACATAGAGCTGCTGATCAACTTTTCATTTCTACTACCAAATTCATTCACCAGCCTTATGTGTGCTGCTTGGAAGGGATATGTGCCTGTCAAATGGAAAACAAATGTACTTTTCTGACATCTAAGAAATCTGGCTTAGAGAAGAAGCCTTGTTTTTGTAGTCAATGGCCATTCCCTTCATGAACTACACTGCACCTTGCTAAACTTTTGACTTGAAACTTTTACTTGAAAAAGTGAATCAGTGTGTCACCTCATCTGGATGCAGCAGAGTTTCAAGAATACTGGACTGCAAGAATACACTGGTGTTTGAATGAGAAAACCATGTATTTTCTTGGCTGTTTCGTGGGTGGTATGGTAGTTTGGTAAGAGACTGGCTACATACAGTAGAAACCATGCACAACTTTTTTTAAGGTAATATAGAAACCTGTTAAATCCTTTTCAAATTCCAATGACAGTAAATAACTGCTGAGGTAAGCAGTTGGGCCCTCACTCCAATGGAATCTTAGAAGTGACAGGCACCCCCAATTTATCATATGAAAACAAAGAAAAGCAGAAGGACAGTTCATCCTTTCCTTGAAGACAAAGATTCCATATATTGCTTTCTTCCTCATTTTGGAGCACATGTAATTCCAGCAGTGTTGGGCTGCTTCCAGATACCTCTTACTTGGTTTCACTAATCAGTCTTGCTCCACACTTGCTCCAATGACACAATTACCATTTGGCAGTATTATTTTTCATGAACGTTCTCCATTTGGGTCTTCAAGTAGTGTCTGCTTTCCTGAATCCAAGGAAAGAGATCTTCCTGCACTATGACCCAGTTGTGCACTCTCAGAGCACTAGTCCTTGTTCTGTTTATTTTTTATTTTTATTTTTTTCCAGGAGCACGAGTGCTCCTTTGCATTACTATCAGGATCTGGAACAGCATAGTTCCTTTGTGAATTAGTCTGTGAACAACAAATCCTTTGCTCTTACCAATTACTGATGCTTTGAAATAAAAAAGCTGCATGCTTTAGACACATTCAGTATTAACAAATGCATTAATTTAATACACCAGCTTATTACACACAGCAAAAGCCCTCCACCAAATGGCCATTTTGTGCTCAAGAAAGACTTCTGATAGAAGCAATGTTGTGCATCAGGCTAGGGGCAGAGACAGACTCAGCATGAGAGGAATCTGAGAGGGAGATGAAGTAGCACGTTACCTGGAAAAAGGTTCTCCTGTGTTTTCAAGAACACTGAAGTGATCTCCTTGAGGCACAATAACATCTGCTGCCAGAACAATACCACACGAGTTTCCTTAAGTTTCCTCCGTCTTCTCTCTTCATTAACCCAACTTAGGAAGGTACTTCAGGGAGTATTCAAGGACTAGGTTTGTAAGCAGTAATTACTCTGCTGTCACTGTTTCTTACTGTCTGCTCTCACTGCCTTTACTTTCAAGTTCCAGTCACACCCTGATCCTGTTTGTACTTTAAATGTGTGAATGCCAAGTTTAGTGCACACCACTTAGTGCCTCATTTTTGCCAATGAGGCACTAAGAAAAGAAGGAAACATGATTTCCTCTCCAGGTGCTGGTCCCTCTGCCTCAGATCAGAGCAGGTTGGACTCTGGATATGAGCAGGATCAGTGATAAATAATCAGTGCAGCAACCTGCCACTGAAAAGTATGACATGGTGCCCTATCCTCAAGAAACAGTTGTGGACATAAAAATTAGCAATATTTTTATCAGTGGAGTCTTTTCCTTTCCATTATGTATTTTTTCCAGGTTTGCTGGTAGACAGTTTTTTCAGGATTGTTTGAATATGACAGTGGGAGGACCTTGCTGGTACAGGGTGACAGAACTGAACTGAAGATACGATACTAAACATAGCTAGATGTTTAATGCAGAACACAGATGACAGAACATCAGAGTTAACACACAAGGTCAGAGGCAGTGAACCTTCACCATAACACTGTTCCTGACCTCCTTCAGAAAGGCATTCCAAAGTTTATGGCCAGTTGCTGAGAAAGCACTGAATTCTCTCCAAACTTCAGATGAACAGAGGGCCAAAAAAATCATAGCTGCTATGGCATAAAACGAGGTTTCTGAGAAGAAGTGGGTGTACCCCGTGGAAGGTTTTGCAGGTCAGTGTCAACATTCTTGATTTGCACAGTGGTCAGCATTGGCTTCTGGGCCACATCAGACTCACTTCTGCTGATGAGGGGGGCTGCTGTGTCGTACCTCAGTTACAATTCATCTTTGGAATTTCTAAGTTGCATATCAAGAACTACATTGTCTTTATATAGCACACAAGGAGTTTGGTTTTAGCAATAGCTAGACTAGAAAGAAAAAAAAAAAAAAAGTTGTTTGCCAAATAGTTAAAAAAAGTAGTTTCTCTAACTAGAATGGCAGCGAGCAGTACAGCTCAATTCTTCAGGGCAGTCTGACCCCAAAGCAGGTTACCACCATAATTTACCAGTGATCACATCATACATGTGATCACATCAGGTGCTGCACCTGAGGACCTCAAACTGCTTTCCTCCTTGTTCTGGGATGACTTTGTTTTTTTTCCTAGACTTAACTTAAAGCAAACTTCTTACATCCAGGCTCCAGTTTCTGCTGAGAACTAGGATCCCTACAGTCTCCAGTTCCCCTGGCTCTTTTTACAGCATGACAATATCTTGAAATTCAGGTTCCCACTAGGCGTTCCACCCAGGAGGAGCACCTGATGATGAGGTCAGATGTACCAATACCAGCCTGACATTTCTCAATGCTAGAGAAAACTCAAACAATGAGCAATGGTTTCTTATTGAATGGACCAACACCTTTCAACCCTTCCAGTTTCAGAATAAAGTACCTGATTTCTTCCTTGTACTTTCCTGCAATTAGCACCTCCAAACTATGCCTGTCCAAGCTTTAACACAACCTGGAATCCAACCAGCACTGTGGCCTAGGTCAGCTCATGCCATAAATATTTGCATAGGAGTGATGATAGAATTGAATCCAACAAAATTCATACCAGAAATCTTTGCAAGGAGAAGCAGCTGCCAACCAAAATACTGGGAACATACAATAGTCACAGACAACTCGAGCTTGCTGTGGTAGCGTTTAAATCTTGTCAGCCAGCAATAAGCAAGCTGGAACTGGTAACCACTGATTCCAAAGCTCATTAAGAAGATAAGAAAGGCACAGCCAAGTGATGTCAGCTCAGAGGATCAGAGCACGTCACACTGCTCAGTTGCTTCCCAAACTGGACAATTTCTGGACTGCTTCTAACAATGTTTTTATTTACATTTACAAACAGCACCTGCAGCAAGACTTGAGAACATTTTGGGAGCTCCTGCCATGACTGACAAAGACCGAAAGTGAATCAGAAAATCCTCCACCTGGGGATGGGGTAAGGTCTTCGGGGCTTTAAGGTAGCTCCTCGTTTTACAGCCTGCAGTTCACTTCTTTTCCATTGGCTTGCCTTATAGTACACAAGCTTTTCTAACAGTAATTAGGGGAAACCTCCCAATGCAGCAAACCACGTTGTTTTAGGAGAGCGGATGCAGCATCCCACTGCCCATCTACAACGAGAACGGCTGAGGGGAGGCCTGCAGCTCCAGGTCCTTCCCTCCGCATCTCATAGAGCAACCGATCTGCCCCAGGGCACCTCTGGATACGAGGGACGACTGCGTGAGAGACTGCAGAGCGGAGTACGAATACCGCGGGGCAGCAATTCCCCACACAAAGGTGACCAACGCCCAGAGAGAAGAAACGAAACCCGCGCCGCCTATACCGCAGCCCTTCCCCTCCGGACTCTCGGAGCGCTCCCCGATTGGTCACTTCTTTTCCCGCGTGACGCGGCGGCGGGCGGCGATTGGCTCGGAGGCGGGAGCTGGGCGCGACAGCCGGGCGGTTACCGTGGTGACGCGGCCGTTCCCGGATATGGGAAGGCGGCCCGGCGAGCGGCGGCGGGCGGCAGGTACGTGCGCGCGCTCCGCTGCAAGACGGCTGCCGGCTGCTCGACGTGAGCGCGCTCTTAAAGGGCCCGCGGCGGCCTCTCGCCCCGCTGGGAGAGCGGGCCGTGCGGCCCGCGCGGGGGACATGGCCGGGCCCAGCGACGGCGAGGGGCCCACGGGGGCCCGGCAGGCGGCCGGCAGGGAGTGATGGCGCCTCGTCGTTGTCCCGGCGGGAGGATGGCGGCAGGGAGAGCGCAGAGCGTGTGCATGGTGTCGGACTTCTTCTATCCCAACATGGGCGGTGTGGAGAGCCACATCTACCAGCTGTCGCAGTGCCTCATCGAGCGCGGCCACAAGGTGCTGGTGGTCACCCACGCCTACGGCGGCCGTAAGGGCATCCGCTACCTGACCAACGGGCTGAAGGTGTACTACCTGCCCCTCAGGGTGATGTACAACCAGTCCACTGCCACCACGCTTTTCCACAGCCTGCCTCTGCTCAGGTACATCTTCGTGCGGGAGCGCGTCACCATCGTCCACGCGCACAGCTCCTTCTCGGCCATGGCACACGACGCGCTCTTCCACGCCAAGACCATGGGGCTGCGCACCGTGTTCACGGACCACTCACTCTTTGGGTTTGCCGATGTCAGCTCGGTGCTCACCAACAAACTTCTGACCGTGTCCCTGTGCGATACGAACCACATCATCTGCGTCTCCTACACCAGTAAGGAGAACACGGTGCTGCGAGCGGCGTTGGACCCGCGCATCGTCTCCGTCATCCCCAATGCTGTGGATCCCACAGATTTCACCCCAGACCCATCTAGGAGGGACGACAGCACCGTAACGATCGTGGTGGTCAGTAGGCTTGTTTACAGAAAAGGTAATGATAGCAAAAGATGTCTATTTTGCTCTTCTTTCTCTCTAGGGTATGGTAAGAGAGGGCTTGGTTAGGTATTCTGTATATGAGCCAGCAGTGTGCCCAGGTGGCCAAGAAGGCCAATGGCATCCTGGCTTGTATCAGGAATGGTGTGGTGATCAAAACTGGGGAAGTCATCCTGCCTCTGTACTCAGCACTGGTGAGGCCTTACCTCAAGTACTGTGCCCAGTTTGGGACACCTCGGTACAAAGAGGATGTGGAGGTACGGGAGCAGGTCCAAAGTAGGGCAACGAAGCTTGTAAAGGGCTTGGAGAATCGGCCCTATGAGGAGAGGCTGAGGGAGCTGGGGCTGTTCAGTCTGGGTAAAAGGAGGCTGAGGGAGACCTTATCGGTCTCTTCCAATATCTGAAAGGGGCTTACAGTGAGAGCAGGGCAGGCCCCTTCTCACTGGTGACAGGTGACAGGATGAGGGGAAATGCCTTCAAGTTGCACCAGGGTAAGTTTAGGTTGGACATTAGGAAACACTTCTTTACAGAGAGGGTTGTTAAATACTGGAATAGGCCCCCCAGGGAGGTGGTTGAGTCACCGTCCCTGTATGTGTTTAAGAGCCTGGATGTGTTTAAGAGCTGTTTGGATGTGGTGCTCAGAGAGATGATTTAGAAGAGGGTTGTTAGAGTTAGGGTATAATGGTTGGGCTGTGGTTGGACTTGATGATCTTTAAGGTCTTTTCCAACCTGAGTGATTCTGTGATTCTGTAGTCATGTTTCAGTTATGGAGTGGATTGAATTTGAAATGGGAGTTTAGCACAGTGAAAGTTCTGTGTTTTTGCGTTTCCATTCAAGAAGAAATCTTCCCTACGGTTTGCACATGTTGGATTTAGAAGTTTATTTCTTTTGTGATACTAAAAATATGTGAATTAAAATTTGCAAAGTGAAAAGCTTGCCTTATATTACTTTACTACCTTACTGCATCCAGGCCTGGGGCCCCCAGCACAGAGAGGATGTGGAGCTTTTGGATTGGATCCAGGGGAGACCATGAGGATGCTCAAAGGGCTGGAGCACCTCTCCTGTGGAGAAAGGCTGAGGGAGTTGGACTTCCTCAACCTGGAGAAGAGAAGGCTCTGGGGAGACCTCGCTGCGGCCTTACAGTACTTGAGGGGAGCTTATAAACTAGAGGAAGAGCATCTTTTAACATGGGCAAATAGTTATAAGACAAGGGGGAACGTAGCAATAGGCTGCATCATGATAAGTGCTAACACCAAATACAGTAATGGCTTGTCCTACATTTTGTGCTCTTGGGTATAGATATGCTTGGTGGTGTAACTTACAATATCAGATGCAATAACAGCTTGCCTTAAATTTTATGTTCTTAGGTATAGATTTGCTTAGTGGTATAATTCCTGAGCTCTGTCAGAAGTACCCAGAGTTGCATTTCCTAGTCGGAGGAGAGGGACCAAAACGAATTGTACTCGAAGAAGTCCGGGAAAGATACCAGCTACATGACAGGTTTGTTCTGCATGTGTCTATAATCCCTCACTGTACTTAAGAGGTGGGAAAGTTAGCAACACCCTTGCTCCCTGCCTCCTTCCTTCAAAAACTTGAGGGAAGGGAAGATGAGAACTACTGAAGGAAAGGCAGAAAGACCAAGCACTGAGAACTTCCAGAGTTGGACTTCAGTCTCACAAGTTGACCTGGTGTGAACCTTTGCTTGAGTCAGAGAAAATCTGAATTTATCACACTATTAGTGTACCTGCAATGTTACTGTGTGGCATGAACTGACAGATAGACACTTTTTGTTGCTTCTGTTTGTGAGAATGACTGCTAGTAATTCTTGAAGCTTCCTCTTTGCCGTTGCTCTACTTTATTTTGTTCAACTGTTTTAATTTCAGTATGAAACTCTTAAGACCAGGACTTATTTAGTGTGTATTTCTGTGGTGCTGCAGACATGTTCCTTGGATCAAATGTTACCAAATGTTTTTGTGATGTCTGTGCACATCTTTTTTGTTGTTGAGAAGTAGTTTTTTATTCAGCAAGTACCAGATTCTTAATTTTCCAATGCCTGTACTGTACTTCAGTCAGTAATTCTTCCATCTGCTCCTTTCTGGAATGAAGGATAATTTTGTTTGTTAGTTAGTTCTGTTTTTCTTCTGGTTTCGCAGCAACTCTTCAAGGTGATAGGCTCTGATCGTTGATATTCTAAAAATTTTTTTACCTCAGACTTTGCCATTGATCACTGAAAATTCAGATAATGCAGCTATTATGAATTCCACGAAGCTGTGTTCTTTTACAGAGGTAGAAGGATCAGCCAGTAGTATTTTGAAGGTGGTTGCCCTTAAAACAAAATGGGGCAACTCCTTCTCTACCAATGTTGTCTGGAAAAAGAGAAAGAGAGTCTTGTATTTCTTCATTGTTGATCAAGACTTAGAGGAAATGGAACAAAGTTGTCTGTGTTGCTTTTCTCTCTATATGTGTGTACCATTGGAACTCATTTTTTCGTATATATGTCTTAGTTTCAGCTGGGACGGAGTTGTTTTCTTCAGAGGGTCTGGTATGATGCTATGTTTTGTTTCTAGGAGGAAGAACAATGCTTTTAACACACTGATGTTTGTAGGTGCTTCAGAACAGTGTTGTACAGAGCCAAGGCCATTGTCAGTGAAGGGCTCAAGCTGTGATGGAAGAGAATTAGGACAGCTGACTTAAACTGGCCAAAGGGATTTCCATGCCATGTAACATCATGCAGATGGAGTTTTGAAGGGGCTGGAAGGTCATCTTCCTTTCTTCCACTGCTCGGGGGCAAGCTGGGCATTGATTTGGGGGTGAAAAGCAATTGTTTGTGCATCACTTTGCCATATACATTCGTATATGTTTATATATATATACATAGTCATAACTTCTGTCCTTTCTCTTTTCTATCTCTTAGTTTTATCTCAATCCACAAGTTCTACTTTTGTGATTTTTTAATTCTCTCCCACATCCCACTGTGATTTGGGAGAGTGAGCAAATAACTATGGGGTACTCAGCCACCTACCAGGTTAAATCACAGCAATGTTGAGTGTTATACAGCATTATTACAGTATGAATCTTGTGTTTATCTTGTATTTTTTCTTATGTACAGGGTACGTCTCCTAGGAGCCTTGGAGCACCAGGATGTTAGAGATGTTCTAGTCCAGGGTCACATATTTCTCAACACTTCCCTCACTGAAGCCTTTTGTATGGCAATTGTGGAAGCAGCAAGCTGTGGTTTGCAGGTAAAACTTAACAAGCAAACAAAAACCTCAACTACACAGAATGCATGTATCCATTTTAATCAAAGTTGTACAGAGTTGGGAATACAGGTGGATCTGCTGACTTTCAGTTTGAACTAAACAGACTATCTCTCCACATTGTTATTGTATTACTTTACAGATTGAAGGGTAGCTTATGTTCAGGAAGACTCTGTTAATGAGGAGCTCACGAAAAGGTCTTATGACCATAGGTGACTGGTCAGTTGGATATAGTAAACTACCAAACAAAACTGTTGTTTGATGACTATTTTCCTTCTGAACTGAGATCTAACTTCAGCGGAATTGAAGGATTCAAGATAAGAGGAAGAGAGAGGAGACACTGGAGCAATCACATTAAATGCTTTTTCTGACTAACAGACAGCTCAGTTTACAGATTGACAACTAAAAGAAAAAGTTAATCAACAGCTATAGAGAACTGAGGCCCTCACATTGAAACCCGAAGAAAGTTTTTAAAGATAGACTGATTAAGTATGTAATGATTTGGCCCAGAAGGTAGCTAAGCCCCAGTGGGATGGGGGAGAAAATGGGCTGGGGGGGAAAGAAAGTAAAACTTCTGAGTGAAGATAAGGCTTGTTGAATGAGAAAGAAAAAGGGGAAAAAAAAATACACAAGTGATGTCCAATGCAAGTGCTTACCACCATCTGACTGACCAGCCTGTCCTGTAGCAATGATTGCCCCCTGCACCAGCTCCCTATGTTCAGGATGGTGTTATATGGTATAGAATATCAAATATATTTGGCCATTTTTGGGTCAGCTGTCTTGGTTTCATCCTCTCCTAGCTTCTTGTGTACACCCCTTCCCCCCCCCCCCCCCCCCTCTTCCTTGTTGGTAGAGCAGCAAGAGAAGCTAAAGAGTTCTTGGCTTAGTGTAAACACTGCTCAGAAACAACTTGTGTGTTATCAGTGTTACTTTTTTTACTCCCAAATCCAAGCATGACACCATACCAGTGAGTAGTAGATTAAATTAAGTCTATCTCAACTGAAACCAGGACATTAGTATACAAGAAGTGCAGAAAATATGAGGGACTTCTACCTTCCTCCAACCCAATGTTTTTTCATAGTAATAGTACTAACCTGTGGCATTCATTCCCTAGTCATCTGTTTTCCTCTCTAGGGGTGGGAAAGTTCTGTGGTTTTCTTACGGTTCTCTGCTAGAGATGGTTAGAAAATGCAAGTCTTAGTACTTTCTGATCTCCCTTTAAAAATAATAAATCAGATTACTGAACTTCTAGATAAATTATTTCAAATAATCAGCCTCGAAACCGTACACTGAAGGAAGATATGGTAAAACTATTATCTACAAGTACAGACAACAGTTTTTGTGAGGGAGTATGGAGGAAAGGTTCAAAATCTAGTTGCACCGACCTAGTTTTGTACTGTGAGAAACACCTTTAGGAAAAATGTCTCCTAAATCACTCACTGGACCATCTTCCATCTTGTCATGTTATCAAATAATCATTCTAAACATCATTAAACATAATTTACTGTTCTAGGTCTTCTCTAGGGCCTTTAGTTCTCATGCAGGAAGAACTCTCAAAATAAGGCATCAGTCTTTGCCTTCATGGCAACCAGTCATTGTATTGTGTTTTTTTTCTCTCTTCATCTTTGTGTTAAATGTTGCACCTAAACAGTGAAACAGCACTATCGTTGCTGTACTTTATTGTTACACAGCATATGTAGTAATTCTTTTGTTTCTTTCAAAGGTTGTGAGTACTAGAGTTGGTGGGATTCCTGAGGTGCTTCCAGAAGATCTCATTATTTTATGCGAACCTTCCGTGAAGTCTTTGTGTGATGGACTAGAAAAGGCAATTGCCCAGCTCAGATCAGGAAAACTGCCATCTCCAGAAAGTGTTCATAATAAAGTAAAGACATTTTATACATGGAGGAACGTAGCAGAGAGAACTGAAAAAGTATGTATAACCACTTTCTCTTTTTTCTCTTAAAGTACATTTCTGAAAAGTGTCTTCTTTGAAACGTTACTATGTGCATCTCTCAGTTTAATTTCTGAACGTTTTTTTCCATCAAACACAGGTGGTTTATAAAGGTTCAGAAAATACTTCTCTTTTCCCAAATAGGATTTTTTTCTTTCTACTTGTATTTATTTTCTATGACATAATGCTAATAAATATTCTGAAGAATAGCTTAGATCTTCAGCTACATTTCTACTCATGTATTTTTCCCGGAGTTTTCACAGTAAGCAACTCTTCTAGCATAACTAGCAAGCATGCTGGATAAGATTTATGAAAAGGAAAAGAGTTCATGACACAGCTTTGTCTGTGATATGCTAACAAGTGGTTTAAAATGAGAAGTAGCTTAATGTCAGCAGACACATCTGAATATACATGAGCTATGGATGTAATGAAAATAAATTACCATGCTTTTGAAATCATATTTCAGAATTGGAATTGTGCTTCAGTGTGAAAACTCAGTCGTTAGTGAAGAATATTAACTGCAATAATTTATTAACTCCGATGAGTATCTGTCACTTCTGACTCCAGACCTTATGTTTTGGACAACGGAGTAGATGGAACACATATGTCTTAATTACTTTGTACTGTTACTTAGATAAATATCTCTCTTATAAGCCTCCTTGAAGAAGTGTCAAATACAATGTCTTTATCTGATCTTTTTCAAATACTGTCAGTACAACTTATGATTTTTTTTTTGTTGTTTAACTGCAAACAACACTTCAATTGCAAAGTTTTTATTGAAGTCAGCCTAGGTTTCAACTACTTTTATAGTCCTTCCTGAAGATGTGAAACCAAACTCTGTGAATGGAAATGTTATCATAACTGGGAGAAGGATGCATAGAACTTAAGCTGCACAAAGGACAGTTGTTTGTTAGCTCATTGCTAATGCATTTGTAGGATGAAGCCTGCAATGTTCTCAACCACAAAGCTCTTTTGTATGATTTGAGACTTGAGTTGTATATAGTAGGTCCATGAAAACATTTTTCTGGTCTGTGAAATTAGTTTTTTTGCATCTCTCTATATGTATAAAATAAAAAATACAGATTTTTATGGTAAGGATAGTGAAGCACTGGGTTGCCCACAGAAATGGTGGATGTCTCATCCCTGAAGACATTCAAAGTTGGGTTGGACAGGGCTTTGAGCACCCTGTCGTAGCTGAGGGTGTCCCTGTTTGTTGCAGGAGAAGTGGACTGGGTGGTCTTTAAGGGTCCTTTCCAACTCAAACCATTCTATGAAACACAGGATTAACCATATATTGCATGGCTTTATATATTTTTGTCATTAGTAGCATGTATTTACTTTTCACATTAATTGAACTTTATCATAGTAATGTTTCTTTAATCAAAATTCAGTATTCTGTTCTGGTTTACTTACAGAGACTCTGTCTTTTCTTCTCTTAGGTGTATGAGAGGGTTGCAGATGAAGTGGTTTTACCAATGGATGAGAGACTTGACAGACTAATATCTCACTGTGGCCCAGTGACTGGGTATATTTTTGCTCTTTTTGCTGTTCTGAGCTTCCTTTTCTTGTTGTTTCTGAGGTGGATGACTCCAGATTCTGTTATTGATGTTGCAATAGATGCCACAGGTCCTAATGGTGCATGGACTAAACACTGTTTTTTGGGGAAAAGGGAAAGAGTTAAAGAAGAACCTTCAAGCTCCAGAAGTGCTCAGATGGAAAGAAAAAATGCACCAGTCCCTAGAGGTTTTAAGGCTTGCTGATAGACATTACTTCTTAACGTCTTCAGTTTCTTTCTGGAGTTCTTAGAAAGAAACTTGATTAAAATGTACTACCTCAATTTAGGATTATGTTTTAATTTAGTTTTGAGTTCTTGAAAGAATACAAACATCACTTTTGCACTTAAAGCTGAGAGAGAACATGGATTTTTACATGACAAGAGCCTTTGTGACAAAAAATATTATTTTCCTCTAGAAATTGAATATTACAGACAGTGAGTATAAGCTTTTATGGTGTTTTGAAAAGCAGAGAACAAAAATTATTAGTTTACAGTAATCTCTCACAATTCCTTACAGTTACTGTGATTTTTGAGACCTATCTAAACAAAACATACCTTTTCTTTCCTGAGATGAAAATGGCACTTGAAATTCCTCCTGATTTCTGAGTGATAATGAATTTACTTTGAATTCATGATTGTCATGGAAATTTCAGGGACTTAGTTCTAGCAGCTGTGTCCCAGTGACAGTGTTTTGTCTCCATAGCCTTGTAATTTTGAAGTCTTTTCATAAATTTAGAAAATTAGATTATCCTGTTTTTAAAACTCTATAATGAATTTCTCATATTTTCAGAATTGCTGAATATGTCCCCCTAACTTGCATATAGGAACATGAGGTAAAGCTTATGCCTTTTTTTATTTTTTCCTTAAAGCACATTGATGGCTTTTTTAAAACTACAAAGGTGAAGGACTGATATTGTTTAGAGATTAGCATAATATATTATAGCCTTCAGAACCAGCTCAGGCCTGAAAACACCTCCAGCAGACTATGCCAAAGCATAAATTTGTGTGTGTGTGTGTGTGTGAATGAGAGAGAGAAATCTGTGAGAGCTTAACAAGCCTTAACAATCACCATCCTACTCTTTAATTTTTTATTCTGCTTTTTATGTAAGCAGCATTGCTGTCCATCTCCGGATCTCTGGGAGGGACAGTGTTAGTGTGTGTGGTTTCACCCGAGACCACACCAGAGGCACTGTCAGACAGGTTCTGCAAGTTAAATCTAGAGAAGGCTTCCCTTCAATGGGAATAACCAATGGATAAGCTTTTCTTGCAAAAAAAAAAATCTATATAGTTCCTTGCACCTGTTAGTTGTGGAGTAATTTTTACTTGGAACAGCAGAACATGCAGATATGAGAGGAGGCAAACCTCTCATTGATGCCAGACAACCATCAAACTACCCCCTGCCTAATGCATTGGCCTAATTTCTTTCTCAATTTAAAAAATGATTTTTTTTTTGACCCTCAGTATTATGTAGTGTTGGACACTGTATTAGTATTAAAACTGTGCAATATGAAAATACCATTTTCAAGGCCTTGAAGGGTAGTATTTGAAACTCAGCTCTGTCAGTGTCATCTCATTTCTCCAGTGATGATGTTCCCTAACTGACATTTGATAATCGTTGACCACAGTTTCACAAAAGGTGGGAAGTTCATGTGAAACACTTGCTATATGCAAAGTATTTTCTTTTAACAGGATTTTTAGCTTTTGATACGTGATGTAAAATGCGTGTTGTCTTACAACTTGAATCTTTCAAACTCTGCATTAACGGTGGAGTTCAGCTAAAATGGTGCCATGTGTTATGCATAAATGGGTGGAGATAACTTAATATAATAAATAAGAAATAAAACATTATTTTTTTTATAACAACATTCTAGTTTATAGCAACTTTTTAAAAACACTGATTATCATTCCAGGAAGATGTCATGGTATTATTTTTAATAATATTTTATTGATTCTGGTTTATTTCTTTTTGTTTCCCACAACAGCTACGAAAGCAGATGTAATTTTCAATAGGATTATGAGTATCTATTAAAAATAATTCTATTTTTTTTCTTTGGTGGAACATTGTATACTTATGAATAACATAATAAAAGTTTACCTAAATGTTTATTTCTTTTTCAGTAAAGAATGGGTATTTCTAATTGTATGTTTCCACATACTAATGAAAAAGTATGGAAATATACTGCATACTACTGCTTGCCATCACTGGTGGATGGACTTATAATGATGACTAAAAAACAATTTGCACAAGGAAAAAATATTCAAGCTGTAACTGGTTTTACTACACATGTACTGTTTCCCAATTGCTTGTAACTCTGTGGAGGACTCATTCACTTGCATATCTTGTGCAGTAGAACAAGGGAAGATGTCACTGTCACTCAGCCCTTTACAGTTTTAAAAAGCAGCAGTGAGCGAAATGGAAAATTTTAAATAAAGTGATCATGATATTAAGAAATTGAGCAGAGACAGTTATTTTATTCATTTCTAAACACTTACTCCTAAAATACAATTTAATAAAACTGAAGTGTTTTGGTCATGTGGGGATGGGTAGCATTTGAGCATTGTGAAATACTGAGAAAATGTTACCAAACAGGGAGTGATGCTGAGTAACATCTTGCATAGGGCAAAGCCCTGTGTGTGGAGGAAGAGGGAACACCCCAAGCCCTTCTTTATAGAAGCTTAATTGCCCCCCTTTGTAGAAGGGATGACATAGTGCACCCAGAAGTGTTTCGAACTGCTTTGTTGTAGTGATGAAAATTTTGCACTGATCTGTGTTAAAATGCTAACCCACAGATACAAGGAGAAATTGTGTTTTCAGTACATTATATGCAGACACTGTGAAGTACAGACTGCATGTTCACAGAGTTGTACGGGTTGGAAGGGACCTCTAGAGACCATGGAGTCCAACCCCCTGCCAAAGCAGCTCCCTAGCCCAGGTTGCACAGGTAGGCGTCCAGGCGGGTCTTGAACATCTCCAGAGAAGGAGACTCCACCACCTCTCTGTGCAGCCTGTGCCAGTGCTCCAGCACTGCACTGTGAAGATGTTGATAGCTGAAAATTGTATACTAAGCCAGAGCAAGTACCAAGTGAAGTATGACTGTAAGATTTACCTTTTGGACTGCGTTTTACAGGATGTGGATAGATCTGTAAGAAGATAGCTGCACTGTAATGAGCTTATTTTTTGTGGTGGAGCTTTTCTGCTTCTTTAACAAATAAACTTATTTTTTCTCCTTTTGATATTTTTGTTGTTTTGCTAGTGCTTTTATTCATACATACTTAGGCTCATAAATTGTAAAACTGCATCTTTTTATGATGCTTCAGTTACATACAAGCTCACTGTAAACAAACATAAGAACAACCCATCTTAAAAGGATTTCACAATTTTTTAAAGGTCAATTTTGAATATTTTCAATGTATTGCTTGACTTGCTATCATTAAACTACTCGTGTCACATTTGCTCTGTATCTTTCACAACACCCAGAAGTACACTGACTTCTATAGTTTTTCTATTTATTCTAGAACTGACACAGTCACTTGGATGAAAGGCATATATGTTTCACTGAAGAACAAGACTGAGAGCAAGATGCTGTTTTACACCTGAATCTATCTTTGTACTGAAATTACACATTTCACTTGTGAATCAAAGAGGGTTGTTTTCGTGTTCTGACTTGTTTCAACACTGGCATAACTCTGGATGTGATGTTTGTGTGGGGTTTATTGCACATTACCATGTATAAACTGGTTATTTAAGCTCATTTAATCAGGACTGACTGGTGGAATGCATCTGGAGCATGAGTCACCCTGTGCTAGCATAGGTGCTGGAGACAGATAGGAGGATATTAATTACCAGCTAGAACTCCTTGTCATCCTGCCCAGACAGTAGAAGATAACCAGAATATATGTGGTGCTATGGGTAGGTGAGACAAATCCTACATCTGCTTGATGAGAGCAAACAGTGAGTCACTACGTACAGCCCTTGGTAAAAGTTGGAGTGTTGTAACTGTGCTATCTAAGGATGCAAATGACGCAATGGTTGCATGGGAAGTAATATCATTTATTAGGTCAAACTGATAGAAAAGAAATAGCTAGGTTCTCTACCACGTATTCTTGTTCTGGTCTATTCCCTTACAGATAATGCATTTGTGTCCTTTTGTTTGTTTGTTTGTTTTTAATTATTACATTGAAAATGTTACTCCAGCTCTCAATGAAATACGTTAGAAATACACTGCTGTGATTCAAAGACTGCCAAGCATAGAAATAGACGTAACTCCTCTTTTAATTTTTTCAAGAGGAGGTTCCTCTCTAATCTTTACTGCCTTCCCACATTCTTCAGGTCATATCTGACATATTTCTTACAGAAGTTAAGGTGACCCATAATGAAAATGTTTTGTTTTGTTTTGTTTTTTCTAAGTCAGACTGTTTTTCTTTTGTGCTCTTTCCATGCAGGCTTTTACGTAAGAGATAAATACAAATAAACTTTCTAGTTCTTCAAGGGATCTAGCTAAACTATTCAGTCACCACATCATTACAGTCATTGAAGGATTAACATATCTTCTGGATATTTTGATTTGGCAATTGGGTAATCACTCCAACAGAGAACCGTTGTGGGTTAGGCATCGTGCTGAAGTGCTCAACGAGGCATGTTCTTCCTACCAAGTGCTGACTTGCTCAGTTCAGTCCTGCAGCCTAGCAGTAATTTGCACAATCCATCCCATTCAAAACACAACACAGTGATGCCACCAAAAGCAGCGAGGGAGATACATTCTTGCTTACGTTCTATTGAAGGGCAGTGTTGTGGATTTCACGTGAGAAAGATTTCTCTATTATTTAGGCTGACCTTTTCTTTGTAACTATGTTATTTTTTAACTACTTTTTTTCTTTTTTCACCCCTGCCCTGTTTTTCATTTTGCTTTGTTTTCTTCTCTTTCTGTATATCCTATTATTCCATTCCTCTGGCTTCTCTCATCATCTTTTTCTTTTTTTTCTTTTCTTTTTTTTTTTTAATTTATCCTTTTTCTTCTTCTGAGTTGAGTAAACTTAATCCCATGTAATCATTTATATTCAACTGTCTTGTCCTTTGGCAAACTGGATTTAAACAATTGGTGATTTTCCTTTCTTGGATTCATACGAGTTACTGTTTCTACCAGCACATTATATTACTGGAAAAGGAAAAAAATGCTTAATATTTATGTAAGAAATTCACACTTTGCAGTTTTTTTTCCAATCTGTCCATGCATATTTGCATGTGAAGGGCAGAGAGCTGTAGTACTAAGTACTAGGTAAGTAATTTTGCTACAAAACTAATTGAATCTAAGTGTCCAGGAAAATAATTTGCTGTAAAATTTCATTCTACATATCCACCAACTCTGGGATGTCCCGCTTTTTCCCTTCACAGGTGTGTGGGTTTTAAGTGTGGAAGAACCTGAGAAAAGAGAGGATGCGAAAAAATAAATCTCCCTCTGACTGTACCTATAGGAAAATAGTGATAAAGAAATATTTAAATGAAAAATGGGCAAATGTACTGAGGTTCAGTTAACTACATACAGAAAAAGATACTGCTCTCTGTGGAAGCCATTTGTTCTCAGAAATAAAAAAAGAAATTAAAAGGGTGCATCTTCAGTTTCAAATAATATGTCTTGGAATCAGTGACAAATAAGGTAAAAATAAATGTTCCTGTTTTTTTGAAAGGCTGAGATGCTGGTTGCAAGGGACATTAATGAACACCATTCTTTATCTGAATGATGGAAAATACTTTTATCATACGTTTCTGATTTCATACTTAATGTATTTTTTCACTCATAGAATAACTTTGACTTCTCAGTCCTGGCTTTGAAAATACGTGGTTTTATTTCAGATTCTTTCATAGTAACACTTTTCTTTGTTCCCTTTGTTCTGTACTTGAGTACCAGCAAGGCCTATTACCAAGATGGGAAAGACAGAAGAGTAGTCTTCTTGTAGTATCTCCGAACTATTTCTGCAACTTTGCCTATGCAGCTTTTGTTAACCCAACTCTTCAGTCAAAGAATAAATATAATGTGGATGTGTAGACTTTCAGTGGTATGGAGAGCTTAAATCTGAAAATGTCTTCTAAAATCCATGCAGGTTTGGGAAAAAAATTTTCCATTTGTTTCCTGTACAGTGTGGGATTTTCAGACTATTTTATACTTGGTATTGTTTTTTAGTATCAAATAGCTGCACCAAATAAAAACCAATGTATTTTTGGTAACCGAGGAACAGCAAGTTCTGGAGAGGTTAAAATAGATGACATCTGATACCAATAATAGCCCGGTGCAACTTAGCAGACCTGAGAAACTATTCAAAGCAAAATGGAGGGCAGTTCAATACTCCAGGCTTTCACTAACATTTATTTTGCCATTTTTGCTTTGTTTTGCTTCAAACTTTTAATTAAGATTTCCTTGGCTCTGCTGACTCATTTCTATATTGTTAAAGGCAACAGAAAAGAGGCTGCCAGGATAGCAGAAGAGATCTATGGAATAGTCCCAGGTAAAGTAAAAATATAGACACTCTTATCAGTCAGATATCTATTTGCTACGTATTTATAACTTTGAAATTTAAATCATTGAGTTTCCATAAAGCAAAGAGTTTGCTGCTAAATGCATAGGGTGAATGCTTTAACCTGACGTGCCTTCTACTTCTGAGGTCTTTGTGATGTCGGTATGAGTTGGCATGCGTTAGGTGTGCAAAATTTGAGACTGCAACAGCTACCCAGCTCGACTGAGGACGACATTTGCTCAAGGCACTACCGTAGATAAAAAGATTCTTGTAGGAAGCATGGCATTCTTTGGTTGGGGTTACAGATGGCTTTGCTAGCTTTACCAACAGAGAACATTTAGGGATAAGTTCTATTGTGTTGATTTCCTGAAAGGAAGTACTAGGAAGATATAATTAATTACTTTATGCATTTATGTCAACAATCCCCACTAAGTCAGGCCATAAAAATTAATACATCTGAAATTGTTCTGAAAAATACATGTTGCAGGATTTTGTTGTCTTTACTATGCCATTTCACTTTTTGTTGTTGTTGTTGTTGTTGTTGTTGTTTCTTTCCATTGCATTACTCCTTATGCATATATCTATACAAAATAATGTATAGATAGAGGAATTACTGGATGTGCAAACACCTGATTAAAATGACACAGTATTTTAAATTTACTACTAATGAAAGCATGTTTTCCTGCCTGAAGATTTCTTTCAGCATTGCCAGCATTTTAGGCCTTTATGTGGCTCAGTTTTGGACACTTGCTTCCAGATGAAATGAACTGCCATAAACAGGTACAGGAAAGTGAGTGGGGCAAGGTGGTCACCCAGAGCACTGCTGTCCAAGAGAAATATGGCAGCAAAACATTTCTTACAGAGTGTTTATACACAGGAATGTCTGTCTCTGGGTTATTAGCTTACACATTTTCTCTAGAATATAAGCCCAATTATTTATTGCTGCCATTTTCTTTCCTGGTGCATTCATACAATTGCAGTCAGCCGTGTGACACATCAGTTTTTCCTTTGTACAGGTTCTTAGCAAAATCTCTTGAAATTTAGCAGACTACAACATATTTTTTATCTGCAAATCATCATTTGTAAAAAGCCATTAAGGATAATCTTTCAAAATATAGGACCACGTGACACTGTTGCTGGGGAATTGGATTGGGTTACAGGCAGAGTTTCACAGCCTCTCCTCTTTGCAGTGTAGCACAACAGCAGTGCTCCTTAACTTATCTTTAAGTTAACTTATCCTTGACTTAGAAAAGACACTGCTTTCCAACATGTCGCTTACAGCCATGGAAGGAAGAAGTGCCGTGTATGGGAACTATATTTGCCATACATTTCAGGGAGGTAGGTTGCTGTGGCTAGCATGGAAGTATGCAGCAGCATGTGTTTTCATGAAGCATGTGTGTGTATACACACGCCTTTACAGCGCATGTGAAAACTGCTTACACATACTCTACGATATGCATAGGAGTTTTTAATAAGGCACTGTAGCTCACTGTTTCCTCTGAACTCTCCTCGTGGACAAGGCCCCTACCTTTTGTCCCTTGTAGTATCATTAGTTTTCTATCTTCCTGAACTGAGCTTGCCAATTTAGGTCACAGGCATGAGGAGGGAGCTGGGATTTTTTTGGATGTTTTCATGCAGATCTTTCTCTGTCTCTACCTGTTTCCATCTTTTTGCTTGGTGACACTTACTTGGCCCTTAGGAGCCTGGTTGCACACTTTGCTTGCTGTTCTGCAACCTTTTACACCATCCTCCTGCCCTTGGAGCCCAGGGACAGCTCCTTGAGTAAATGGAGAGAAAAGTGAAAACACTATTTAAAACTGTAACACCACCACAAAGGTGAATTTCTAAGGCAATGAAAACACACCGCAAGAATGCTAAGGGCTGCTTGCAACCCTTCAAATCAATGCTGGTTTTAAACCAGAGGGTGATATGGGCCTTTCATGTCCACCTCCTCTCCTCCTCCTGCAGCTCTGTGGGCAGTCCCAGGTGTGTGATCATAATGGCCCACTAGGTGCCCTAGGGATGGTTGTGCTTCATGGGCATTGTGGAGAGGGCTCATGATGAGGGCTGCCTTGGCCAAAGCTGAGTCCTCTGCTGTGTCCTTGGCCTGAAAACCCCAGGGCTGTTCCTGTGCCTCTCACTGAGATTTCTTTGCCTCAGGTAACATCAGAAATGGAGATGTATCACCTTTTCCTTTCTATCTGTTGTGCCGTGTAGTGAAAATACTTAATAGGACATGTATTTCAAGCACTACGCTTGTTGAGCTATTGTACAATAGAGCACAAATGCAAACACTCGTATTGCTTCTGTCCTTTGGCAGGGTAAATGCACTCTGCTTGAGTGTAGGTAGCAGCTAGGCTAAGGACTTATGTCATGGCACAAAAATAGATTAGAGTAAGGAAAAGAAAAAACCTGCAAGAAGAAGTCTGCACAGTTCAATAGCTTAAAATTATTAAGGAAAGAAAGTGAAACCTCAGGCAGAATCTATTTTTTTTTCATGTCTGTTCTGAAAACTTTCAGTGAGGAGGAGGAGGAAACCTGTTATCTGCCTGTCTGAGCTGGAGAAGTCATTTGTGAAATTGTCAATTTGGGAAATAAAGCAGACAGAGTCATGCTAGAATTCATTTCATTGTCAGTGCGTCCCAGTGTCTCTTTTCCATGAGACCCTTAATAAAGTGAAGGGCAGCTGGAGTATGACTTGTGACAAAACATTCCCTAAAACAGATGGAACCTGATATCTTTTGCAACATGAGTGCTCCAGGGCTCTGAAGTCTCTGGATGAGTACCCAGCAGCCTTAAAGCTGTGATCTTTGCTGAAGTGTGTTCTTAGCTATTTTTCAAACTTCTGCCACCGAGCTGGTGTTGAGGCACCTTACCCAGTGGCCATCCTTCTCCGGAGCGCTGAGCCCTCAGCTGCTCCTCTGAAATCAGTTTATCTACAGTTTCACTGCTGACACCACATTGATTTGAAGCCCATTGTGCATTTCCTTGCAGCTGCACTTCCCCTGTCCTCCCAGGGGAAATACCTGTTGCATACCTGAATTAACTTCTATGGATTTTGCTGTTACAGGCAGCTGGGCGGACAGATCTCCTCTGCACGATGCTGCCTTCCAAGGACGTCTCCTGTCTTTGAAAACCTTGATTGCACAGGTAAAAGCCTGCAGGTAAAGAAAGACAGGGTTGAGAAGCAGTGTGGTTTCTCTTGAACTGTATCTGAGTCAGTGAGCTGGTAACAGACTGCAACAGGCATAAGAAATACAGTCATATAAATAATATAAACCCGTGCATGCCCTTGGATGTGGATTGGATGCTTAGTTAAGATGCTGAGGACAAGTCCAGGACAAAGACTGCTATTGCTTGTAGCTTGCGGTATGATAAACAATGATCTTTGTGCCCTTTTTTTCAGTGATAAATTGTGCAGACTGGGCTTGGGGAGAACAGGAATAATATATACATCAGCTTTTTGAGAGAAAGAAAAAACACAACCTCAACAATAAAAATCTGTAAAAACATGCCTTGCTTTATAAAACAACAAACAAAAGCACCTAAAGGGAGATCTGTCAGCCTCAAACTCTGTTCCAACAGCAACTGTGAGTTCAGACGAAAGAAAGAGAGAAGGAAAGAACTTATGAGAAAGGACAAGAAGTTGGGTGTGAATATAAACAGCTGTAAAGAGGTCACAATTGCACTTTACCATCCATTCTCCTTATCACCTTTCTTTGAACCCAGCTCCTCAGTCTGGCAAAAATGAGTAATCTCCCCAAGCTGTTGCTGATTTCCCAGTGCTCTCACCCACCTAGGTCCCTCTGCAAAGCCACGTTATGGAAAAGGAAGTGGTGGAGAATCTGGTTAATAAGGAAGAGAGCACATTCATTCAGGGTATTACTGCCTTTCTGATCCCCTCTATCTTTATCTATGCTGTCTTTACACCATCCTGTTCATGGATGGCACCTGGTGTTGTGGTCTAACAGTGGAGGCCTCAGTTCTTCACCACTTGTGGTTATGCACAGGAAAAGCACCGGGTGTTGTGGCTATACATTTTTTAGCTAATCTACCTTTTCTCCTGCTCCTGAAGACATTAATTTCAGGAGTGAATAATGAGGCTCCTTCCTGATGGAAAGAGACTGAGGCAGTAATGTCTGCAGAGACTGAAATGGTGATGAGTCACAGCAGTTTAATAAATGTAGAGTAAAGCTCCTCATGGAGCACCAGAGATGTTGCTCATTTCTTCTATAGCTATACTTACAGCCTAAAATGAAATGCAGAGCTATACTTTAGGTATGTATGGGACACTCAAAAGTCTCTACCTTTGGATTACAGCTCTTCACATAGTCAGAAAGGCTTCTGTTCCCCAGAGGATGCCTTAACATTAGGAGCTGTTTGTGCCTGAGAGAAGATGGAGCACTGAAGTTTTTAAAAAGCTCAAGGACTCAGCAAGGGCTGGTCCAGCACTGAGAGAAGCATCTTGTTTTTCAGATTTTTGGCCTCCATTTAGTAATGGAGCAGATTGCTGTTTTATCCAATGTATCAGCGCTTATTCATTCGTTTGCAGACAATTATTTTTATTTATTTGTTATATTTTTATCTGAATAACAAATAAGGATAGCTCTCTCCTTATCAGAAGCCTCTAGAAAACATTCCTCTTGAAGGAATGTACTCATCAGTACATTTGAAACATCTATACAATGATAAAATGGAATAGTCTCAACATTTTAAAAAGATTTTATCTGCTCCTATGCACTGATGTAATGTGCAGGAAAATTTTAGCTACAGCCTTTGCATGAATAATGCTTTTACATTGCTGAAAAATGATTGTTTTCCTATCATTGAATTTCTATGTTAAAGTAATTACAGAGGCTGTTTTTAATGCTTATTGCAGCAGGATTGGTGACTTTTACAGAGTTATACTGCTTACTGATATTAATGCTTACTGAAAGCCTTTGTTGCTGCATACTAAACAGTGCGCTGCTGCCATCTTGTGAGCTGCCTGGTCTTCAGCACCTTGACCAGAGGGGAAATGGTGCTATAGAAGACACTCAGGCCGACTTCAAGGCCTGCTCTGACCTGAAGCTGTGAAATCTAACGAGGAGATTCAGCTGCATTTTGGGGACAGCACGCATGGCAGTTTCTTTCTTTCTTGTGAATAAATTTGATGTCTGTTTCTGCGGGAAGAGGAATAAGAACTGGCATTTAGGGAAATGCTGACAGTGAAGCACTGTGACTCCAGTTCTTCCTGTGTAAAACCTCTTCCAACCCAACCAGTCTATGATTCTACCATCCCACAATTCTATGATTCTAAGAACTATACTGGGTACTCCATATAGTCAGTGGGTGTATTTCTAGGATGGAACCCATCTGACCTACAGGTACTTTGAGATACACCAAATCAGATCCTAAGGGTACTCATTTCCCCCCCACTGATGGAGCCCAAGAGTCCAACCAAACTCTGAACTATAACCATTACCCCCTGGGGACAAGAATCAGACAGCAGTAACAGGACCCATGTGCATCCCTCGCCCCTACCTAACTCTGTGAAGAGCCAACCACTACTTGTGCCTCATGACTGCCACCAGGCCGGTCCAGGCTCTCTCCTCATGCCCTATTCTCTGCCTTGTAGGGTTTCAATGTGAACCTGGTGACAACAGATCGAGTCTCAGCTCTTCACGAAGCCTGTCTGGGCGGCCATGTAGCATGTGCAAAGCTGCTGCTGGAGAACGGAGCACACGTGAGTCTTGGGCTGGTGGTAATCACCCCAGAGAAAGTTATATATGTTCCTTTTTTTTTTTTTTTCATAGTCATCATTAGAATTATCTCTGGTTTTCTGAATATTTTGGAAATATCATGTAAGTAAAAATAGATGTGCTTAAATAAATGAAATAGTTTATCTGTTATTAAAGTAATTTCCCCAGCTGGACCTCGGGTACAATGCACAATAAAAATGGAGATACACAAATAGGATGAGATATATGAAAACACGTTTCATTCAGCTGGGTTACATACTATTCAAGCACTGTTTATGTGACAAGAAACTGAGCAACACCAAAACAGGAAAACAGGCTATCTCTTCTGGAAGAAAGTACATTTATTAACTTCCTATACCATACAACAAATTTCATTCTCTTTAGAAGATTAAGGAGAAACCCTTTCTGCTCAGTTTTACTTGATTTTGCTATGCAAGTGGCATTACCTTTTTTTAATTAGTTGAATCATCTCTGAACTACCTGTTGCTGACCTATGAAAGCAACCTTTTCCTGGTATATGAAACCTCTTGGTTTTCTTCTCCTTTATTTTTTTTCTTTTCCCCTCTCTGTGTTCATAAATAAAGTCAACAAGATTTTTTCTAACTTCTGGGAGAAAATGTTCCACTTTGATGCTCAACTTTAAGTTCAACAAGAACTGCACTTTGGCCACAACAGCCCCAGGCAATGCTACAGGCTTCGGGCAGAGCCTAGCTTTTATCACTTGTCTCTTTCTTGATTTGGAAAACCACATGAAGTGCTGTATGTTTGCAGAACCCATTGCTCTTTTCCATCTTGCTAAAATAAAATAAAATAATAAAAATTAAGGCATGTGGATTTTCTGCATGCATTGCCTCTGAGGGCTTGCTAGGCAGTCAGACCTTGCAGCTGCTCTAGCACAGCACAGTACAGGACTGTGTTCTCCCAGTTGAGAACAACAGATGTTGGCTCTTGCTTGATATCTGTGTTGGAGGTCAAGGAAATGCTTTCTCTCTTACATACACATATGTGGATGAACACAAACCCTTTTGACATCCTTTTCTGTTTGGGTTTACAACAGTGTTTCTGTGAATATGTCTTCTGCTGGAAATGTGTTTTCAAATGAATGTATTAAACATGAACTGTATTTTCATTTAAAAATCAGAGTTGTCTGAGCATGAAATGGATTTGTGCAGGTGCAAAATAGATGGGGAAACATTCAGGTTCTCTGAGTTAAAAAAGAAATAATCTGCATGTCCTGAGCAACCCTAGGAGGATCACTCATAACAAGTAATGATGCTGCCTTATGGCACTAAGTGTCTGGGAAAGAACAGAGCTCAAAGTCGAATGTTATATATGTTGTCCCCCACTTTGAATGTTAAAAACCAAATCAACTCTGACACTAAACAAGATAAAGCATTCTGATGCACTTTTGTTGAGCACATGACACATGCTGCCAGGGCGTTCCTCTTATACTGGATTGTTCTGAGCATGTCCTGCTGTTTCAGGTCAACGCAGTCACCATCGATGGGATCACTCCTCTGTTTAATGCCTGCTGCAGTGGCTCTGTGGCTTGTGTCAACATGTTGCTCGAATTTGGAGCCAAGCCACAAGTTGGGAACCACCTTGCTTCACCCATTCATGAGGCAGTCAAGAGAGGTAACATTCAGTCTGTACGTAAAGCTAACAACAACTAAATTAGCAATGCATCTCTTATTGACTTCAAAACATTTCCCCCAGAAAAAAGCTTATACAGCAGAAATAAACATGCTTGGCTTATTCCCAGCTCTTATGCCTCATTGATTGTACCTGGATGTATTCTGCTCTGTGTCACTAAGATTAAGTGATAGTTCTCCTTTGCTGCACAGGACACCGAGAATGCATGGAGGTCCTTCTGGCCCATGGGGTTGACATTGACCAAGAAGACCTGCAGTACGGGACCCTTCTGTATGTGGCTTGCATGTACCAGAGGACAGACTGTGTCAAGAAGCTGTTGGAACTTGGTATGCCTGGAAAAGGAGCTGGGAGAGAGCCAGGGTAGTGTAAGACAGCCCAGTTCCATCCAAGATGCTCCTCTGCCATAAACATTTTGAAATATTTCTGCAAGAGATGCTTGAACAGCCTGAACCTGTGAGATAATTAAAATTTCTCTTGTATTCATGAAGAATACATGTCCAGGGAGGTGGTGAAGTCACCATCCTTGGAAATGTTCAAGTACCATATAGATGTAGTGCTTGCAGGACACAGTTTGTGGGCATGGTGGGGATGGGCTGACAGTTGGACTTAATGATCTTAGTGGGCTTTCCCAACCATAATGATTCTATGATTATTGAAATTAGAATCTCCCTACTGGAAAATTCTAATTCTAATTTACCTGTGTCCATTTGAATTTGAAAGTAAACCAGAGTTTTAGTTTTCTAAAACAATGTCAGGAAACAGAAAATATCAGCTAATATTGATGACCAAAATCAAGTCTTTTGATTATGAAAAATTAAACTGCCATGCTAAGCATTAACCTCATTTTCTTTTCAGCTAATGATGAAAATAAGAGTAAAGATGTTTGAAAGAATGATCTCTGTAGGCCCAGTCACAATTTATAAGCTAGTGTGAATTTCTGCTTATGATACTTGCTGAAAATATGGGAAGCTCAAGGCAAGTATTTTGCTTGCTGTGCTCCCAGAGTTATTACAGTCACTTAAAGGGTGTTTTCCTCCCTGTAATTAAATTAACATAATCTAAGATAGGTATTGAATGATACTAACAAATTTGTGATAGGTTTTGATCATCTATTGGGTTGATAGTCTAAGAATTTCAATGGTTGACCAGCTTTGCCTTTTGTAGACAGGATTCAGTGGCTCAGTAGATGCTTATACAAAGAGAATTTGATCTGAGGTTTGCACTGATGTCACAGAGTGGTGATAGAGGCCTGGGTGCCATCCATCCCCTTCATTTATTGAGGCTACCAGTGGATACCCAAATTATGTGGTACAAGATCAGATATTTCTTGCTTTTTCCTGGTGCCAACCCTGCATTCTTCTTCTCCCAAGGAGCCAATGTTAATGCGGGGAAGCAACTAGACACTCCGCTCCATGCAGCAGCAAGGAAATCCAGTGCAGAAATAGTCATCTTGCTGGCAGACTATGGTGCTAACCTGAAATGCAGAAATGCTGAATTCAAATGTGCCCTGGATCTTGCAATACCCAACAGCAAAGTGGAGCAGGCACTTTTACTTCGGGAAGGTAAAGGTTTCTTTTGCCTTTTCCTCTTTGCCCTTTCCCTTTTGCTGTTTCAAAGTAGATCAGTATTTATTTCTTTTACCTAAAACCTTTCTCTTAATTGATTTAATCCTCTCTGTAAGTTCTCTATTAATTTCAAGCCTGTATCACACTACACATAAATGAGCAAACAGTCTCTGTTTTGTTGCTAGATCTGCTGCCAAGTATTAGAGTTTTAGTGAGCAAATTGGCTAGTTATTCTGTGTCTTTGTTTTCCATTTATTGAAGCTAAATTATCCTTATTTACAAGTCAAGACTCTAAGGACTGAGGCTTAAAAACTACCATGAGAGTTTACTCACTGATATTATCACAGTTATTTTAGTAGCATCACCTTGTGTTCAGACAAACGCTGTGGCTCAATGACCTTCTTCCTGAAAAAAAAATTAAAAATGAACGTTTGTGGGACTGCAATGTCATTTGCGGCTTACATGCAAGCTATCCAGTATTTCTAGTTATCTTCCCAATCTACTTGGATAAACTTCTGAGCAGAAATGAATCTAATACTTCTCATGTCATTTTCTCCTGTGCCGCACATAGCCAAAACTTAGTGCGTCCAACAGCAATATCCCTGGAGGAGGGATGTGCTTTGTTAAATCCCCCTGTCCTCTAATCTCCATGTTTCCCAGCTCACTTGTGCCCTGTTAGCTGGTCTGTGCCCCCCAGGGCTCTGCCTTTCTGGTCACAACTCACTCCCTGCCAATGGAGAGCAAATGTAATGTGAATAGAGAACTCAAGAGCTCTTGGATGGTAATTAATGTCAATGGGGTGCATAAGCTTTGTGTTCACCACTGAAGGCAGATGAGTTTTATGGAGGAAGTGAAACACTGATTTAATATTTTTCTGTCCCACTCTCTTTCTCCATGACATTCCACGTGGTGCTTTAATTTGTCCTAGAATGTCATAGAAAGGTTGTAGAATTACATGAGTTGGAAGAGACCCATAAGGATCATGACCTCCAACTCCCAGCTCCACACAGGACCACCCCAAATTTAAACTATGTATCTGAGAGCGTTGTGCAGATGCTCCTTGAACTCGGGTACTCGGGGCTGTGCCCACTGCCCTGGGCAGCCTGTTCCATGCCCATCAATCTCTGGTGCAGACCCTTTCCCTAACCCTCAGCCTGACCCTCCCCTGATGCAGCTCCTTAACCCATTGCCTTGGGTTCTATCATTATCATGTTTAAAAACTTCCTAGAGGACCTTCACTGAATGCTTCTCATTTCTTGTGACTTCTGTCGTCATGTCTGAGGTGTTCAGGCCTGAGCTGAGGCAAGTGTCTCACTCCAGTTGCCTTGTGTAATTGAGAGCTTCTGTAGGTAAATAATGTCACTATCAATAATCTCATCCCTTCCTGAACCTCTGCTCAATTTTCTCTTTCAAGTTGTCCCACTATCCTCCCTCCCAGTCAAGTGGGCCATAGTGTTCTTCAGTTACTGCTGGCTCTTCCCTCCTCAGAAATGAGATTTCTTCAGTACCTGATATAACATACACTCCTTCAGTCTTATTTGCACTTTTCTGTATCTAACATATACAATTTCCTCACCTCATATGTGTTTTCTGAGGTTCTTCTGTTTGAAAGAAGCACCCCAGGGAATTCAAGAGATTTCTTTGTTTCCCCTCACTTTTCTTCCATACTTACTCTCCTTTTAAATGTTCCACTTCCTGGCTATTATTTGATGTGAAAATGTTTCCATTTTCCTAATTGCTCTGGGAGGTCATAGCTTCTGTTCTCACTTCAGCGATGGTAGTGCAAGTACTCATCCACAAATCCCACAGATTTCTATAAGATTATTCTTAGAGGGGAATTAGCAACCGGTTTAGGTGCCTGCATTTTCCTGTAGTAAAAGCAGACTTTGATGAATCTCTCCTGGGGCTGGGAGCCCCATCCTGAGCACTCCACTGGGGACAGCACTATGATCTGCAGTGACATGGAAGTACCTACCAAATGAGTCCTCAGACAACTTTCCTGCCAACAGGCTCTCCAATATCTAATAAGATGTTGTCACAGGACACAACATTTTCCTCAGGGCTTGGCAAGGGCCAAACCCCACACAAGAGCTATGAGTCCTGGCACACTGTCTGCTGTGGACTACTATATAGCATTTTCAGTATTTGCTCGAGAAAAGATTCAGAAAAGCCTTGCTGTGCATGCATAAAAATGTTTTTAGTGTTCATAGGTTTCAAAATGTTTAAACAATTTTTACAAAATAAGTCAGCAGTGCATGTTGCTCTCCTTAACTTATGAAAGTGATTGTGTAGTGCTCAATTTGATTTTCAAATCTTGCTGCTGTTTGTTACCTTCTGACTTTTACCGGGGATGAGGATGCTTGCTCTTCCTTTTATTTCTTTTCTTTCAGGCCCTTCCAGCCTTGCCCAGCTGTGCCGACTGTGTATCAGAAAGCATCTGGGTCGGTCGTGCCTATATGCAGTCCATAAGCTGCACCTGCCTGAACCACTTGAGAACTTCCTCCTACACCGATAAGCCTGTGATTACCTTTACACTGGAAAAGAAAGAGGAACAAATGGTTGTGTACTCCAAAATTATTATATCAAAGAAAAAAATCGAAGACATCATTTACTGTCTACTCTGGATACCAAACATTGATGCTGCTTGCATAAATTTAAGCCAATGGAAAATACCTTTTCACAGGCACTGAATGGTGTAGATACAGCTCTCCCACAGTTTATTGCCATATCTACTGTATACTAAACTAAGAAGTTGTAATACCTGAACAACTCAGTCGATGTGTTTGTAGACAGACATGCAGGTATCCACCCACAGACATCCACACAAAATTTCCCCTGTATTTAATGTTGTCTAATGATTGTAGGTGATTTTCTTTTCCTTTAATATCTGTGCAGCATCCTCTTACTTCTAAAAAGATCACTGTCAAAATCAAGGCTGTTATTCTGCCTCTAATGTGGGAACGAAAATTTTTAGCTATCAATGTTAGGTGTATTTATATAATGGATCATTATATAATATATATAATATCATTTGTCCTCTTTGACTTTGCTTTCTGACAGCTCTTTCCCATGCTCTAGTAGAGTTGTAGTGACTTCCAGGAGGCTCTGGCTGCCCAGATGGTCCATCACCTGAGCCAAGCTGCCCTCAGAGCTAATCCATGTTCTCCTCCAAGATGAGAGTGATGATACCAAACCAGATCTAGGGGCTTGGAATAAGCCCACAAAATTATTTGTAAGTTTAAAAAAAAAATTAAAATCTTGTATCTTCTAAAAAAAAAAAAAATCCCCTAAATCGCTCTTATCTGAGATCTGGCTCTGTTTGCTATATAAATAATTTTTGTTAGCTTAATTTGAGGAGAGAACAGAAAATGTTTTCATAGACATAGTAGGCCAACTTTCAGTGTCTGTCTTTGCAAAGTTAATAACCGCCAGAGGTATGAGTTACTTCTCTCCTTATCGTCTTTACACTTTGATGTTTCTCAAGATAAGTCCTCAAACTGTGGAACAAGAGCAGGTCAGGATCCCTGAGGATGGTTGTGCATCACTCAGACCTTCTCCTTGTTGGTTACTGCCCACTAGGAGAACGAGTTGGCAGGGTATCTGCTTCCTCCTCACCTGCTGTAGAGTCTTTCATCACCTTCTTGGGAGAAGGGAATTTTAAAGGAGATTCTAGTTGCTGTGATAGTAGTTTAAATCTTGTCAGGTTCTGTAGCTTGGATGCAGCAGAGTTAAAGCTGTAGAGCTGAAAGTTGATAAACTTCAACCACAAAATGGGCAATGGTGTATCACTAGTACAGCAAGACACAGAGGTTAAAGGACAGTCTGCCTACATGTAGCCCAGCTTGTGAGCCCAAGAGTCTGGTTCATTTTCCAGCCAAGAGATGTAGTGATTTTTTAATGAGCTATTCATGCTGGTACCAGTTTCCACTGCCCTGACATTCAAAGTCAGAGGAAATGAACCTTGCAGAGTATAGTGTTATGGACACTTTTCCAGCAGCTGCTGAACTGCTGTTACCATTCCAGCAGAATCAGCCTCTGGTCCAGTACTAACCCCTTAATTTCACCATGCCAGTTTCCCTCTCTGAGACAGAGGACTCACCTTTCCTGTACTTTCCTATGAGTCATTCAGTGCAAGTAAGATAAATTGTGCTCCCAGCAGTTTGTGAGACTAGGTCTGCAGTGTCACAGCCCAAAACAAATGTCATTTTAGCTTGTGAAGTACTCTGTGTCTGCACATATTGAATGCCCTCTGACAGTGAGAACTATTGCCCATAAAGTTTTCTGTGACATGAATGACCTTGTATAGTACAGTATATCATGGATCTCAGAGATTTGAACTCTAAATTCTCAAGAGCTTCTGAAAATCAGATACTATGAAAAAAGAAATGTCTATATTAATCCGATGTCAGTAGATCTCTCTCAGGCTTCTCCTTACTTCCAATTCACTCTGCTGGTAGTCTGAATACCATCTGCTGTCCAAATAGGGAGACAGAGCCTCAGCTGTGTGGGTTGTCAGGCTTTTATTGCAATCAAGGAGTGAAGACAATTTATGGGATCTATTTCAGAACATGTAATACTGAATTGATTTCCTTCTGCAATCATCAGTGAAAGCAGTATTTCACTTGCATAGGATTTTAAATTGAAAAAATGTATCTTCATTAAGGAGATGCAAAGCCCACTCAGCCTCTCAGGAAGGTTTATGTTATGAAGCAGCAGAAGCTGCCCTATTTTACTGCTAATATTAGCTTCCCATCAAAAAATCACATCACCTTTGCATCCTCCCAGAGACATCATTCTTCTTGAAATTCCATATATCAGAGATTCAAGTGGAACAGAGCTTTAATAAATCAAGAAAGAAGTTCAGAAGTCCTCATGTTAAGCAATCTCATTAAAAACTTTACGTAGACTTTTTTGTTCTTATCACAAGCATGGTTCAGACTAAAATTTACCCATTTAATTTTCATTGACTGTGCTTTGCGTTACAACAATGCATGGAAATATTACCAAGGAAGTAGCTGGAGGCTGTAAGTGATTTTCTTTATTTTTTTTGTAAATTTGCCATCTCATGAAGATAGGGAAACACTAGTTATTATGCTAGGAGTTCACTAAATCTTATTGGTGATTTTTCCAAAATGAGTTTGAAAAATATCTGTCAGAAGTTGACGGAGCTTCTTTTCCCCGAGCAGGAGACAGCTAACTAATCTTACAAAGAGTCTTTTCTTCAAAACGGTTGGCATCTTCCATGCCATTCCAGGACTGTGTACAGAAACCCGTTATTTGGGTGAAATACAACTTTCCTGAGAAAGTAGCAGTTTTTCTGTGTTGCAATGTCTGCTTTTATACCACAGCTGTATGACTTTACCCCCAAAAAACTTCCAGTACTGTCTGCTTCAGAGAAAAGTGAAGCATGTCTCAATCTCAACAGGAATAGTTTCACAGTATTTTGGTAAGTGGAAAAGTGGTTTGTTTTTTTGTTTTGATTTGTTTTGTTTTGATTTGTTTTGTTTTGTTTTTTTTCAAGCCACACAGCCATTCTAAGTACAGACTCTAATTTTCAGCTTTAAAGCAGGATCTTCAGCTATGGATGCTCACCAACTATATACTTTTATCCCCATTGTATTTTGCAGAAATGCCTCTAAAAAGTTAGTGATGAACAGTGTAAATCAAAGATTTCCTTTGATTGTCCCCAAACTATTGGGCCTCTTTTCTGTTTTATTATTCATGTTATGGAAGCCAAAAATGTGGACTCAGAAATGCTGGTGATATGGACTTCATAGAATAGTAGAATACACCTTGAGGTATAAAGGACCCACAAGGATCATTGAATCCAACAGACATCAAACTAATTAGATGTTGACTTCAAGCAATCATTTATCACTCAGTATGCCTGTTATTGTCATCCTAAGCAAAACAAAGTTTATACAGTTTTGCATCAGTCCCATCTTAATTTGTACTCCAAAATAAACAGCCTTCATATCTATGTTCTGTTTAATGAAGGGTGCATTTCCATGACTTGAAGCATTTTTACAGTCCTTTTTGTCTTTACTGTATCTTTTCTCACACCACTAAGCTCTTGTTCATAATCGTATCTTTCCTCAACAACTTTATTCTGAATTCATGTATTTGTTTTCTGACTCTAGGAATATCATTTTTAGTTTCCTCATTGAGCAGTATACCTCTTCAGCGGCAACCATTTTAGTGAGCCCATCTCCTTGTTAGATGCATTTTCTCTAACTCACCAGGCTGCTGTGGTTGAGTCCATCAATCCACATATGCGCACTTCAGTAATCTTTTGCTCTGCAGGATGGCACTGATGATGGTAGAGGCATCACCCCTCAGCACCTGCACTTGGCAGGTAGGCTTGCTCAGCTGCCATGTCCTTTCAAGAACATGCCTGCACTAGATACCCTCTTCAAGCAGATCCAGAGCATTTGCTGTGCTGGATGTTCTCTGTGCATGTCGCATTCTAATTTGGCCCCTTTAAGGTTCACATTTTGCTGTCCTGACAAACCTACAGGGTTCAAGTAGCTTCCAAGAAAGCCTCTCTAGGTCTCAGATTTCCATATCATTTGTTCCCATCCCTGATTTTCTTCTGTACAACTGAATCTCCCACTCTTAAAGTGAAATTAAAAAGGGAGGAAAATGCTAAGCTGCTCCAAGAGTGGACATTCTGCAGGAGCTGAACCTCCCCAAATCAGCCTTGTGGTGTGGACATCCTTCCTTCCTGGGCAGATGCTGACTTAGAGTTTGTCTGTTCACTCCTCTTCTTGGTATGGGATATACTTGTGCCTCTTTGGATGGTGGTACTGGGGATCATCTCTTCCCAACTCCATCTTTCACCAGGGAGCTACAGCCTGGTCAACATCCATGTCAGAGCATTCTGCTTTTAGACAGTTGCTTACCACTTGAGTGACATGTTAATATTGTGCTGACCGTGTGCAAATCCTTGTGAAAACTGCCCAACACTTTCAATTCTGACCTCTATCTCCTGCAGCACAACTCTGCTGTTGGCACTTATCAGCCCTCTGGTATTCATTGGGTGAAGACCACTGGTGGTGCCCCAGCTGGTTATTAGGGCAAGACTGGATATTTGGACTGATACTAATGAAATGAAACATATTCATGCACTTGACAGAAAAATAAGGCTGACCTGTATTCTGGGCTGACAGTTTATGATGTCGTTGTATATTTTTTTTCCAAGTAATCAATATTTTGCAGAAACCAATTGCTCCTCTTTGTTGTTACATTTTTGTTTGTTTGTTTGTTTTTTATTTTTCTTCAAGAGGTGTATGCTTTGTTATTATCAAATACAGATTATTCCATAAAGAACTTCTACCCAATTTGATTTCTATTTCTTGAAAATTCCTTCATCCTTAGATTTCATAACATTTTCAAAAACTCTTGATGCACATTGCAAGTGAAGGGAAAACTATCAGTTTTGGACTTGAAAGATGTTCAGTAAAAGGTATCAAGAATTGTGGAAAAAAATAATTTTGCATGTTCAGCTGAGAATGATGTCTGGGAGGTGGGAGCAAGATGAACTGGCAGGGTATGTCATTCTAGGATTTTGTTTAACAAGTAACACATTATCAACAAACCATTCCAACTAATGGTTGCATATTTACCAGCCATGGCTAAAGTCTCACATGTGTGAGGGATTCCCTTTTCATTTTACTTTTAAAGTGAATTAGACTTAAGTATGAAGAACTTCTCTTCATGGCAATTTGAACAAAAATATTGTAAATGCCAAAACCCAGCACACAGTCAGTCTAGCAATTTTTTGTCATTACATGCCTAGTTTGTGATATTCTGCTTTCCAGAATCACAAGCCCTACCTTGGGTCACCCTCATTCAAGTAGAAAATTGAGGTCTGAGAAATAAAATTATGTTCCAGTCATGTAAAAAAGAAGAAAACAAGTAAAGTGAATTTGGTATGTGTAGTAATAAGATATTTAATACTTTTAACTGTAAGATGTACTAGACTCTGTGGTGACTAGAGGTAGGATAAAAATGAGACTCACAAGCAATTCCTTGAGGGCAAGGCAGAGTCTGGACTGCGTTTAAACCCATGCCTTACTGAAAGAATCCAGTAGCTTGTTCTATAGTTTCATCCTTTCTCCCACGTGTAGAGATTCAGTAGAAAAGATCTGAAAATAGAGAAAGAAGAAGTGTTCTATCCTATATCTTTTCAGGCCTGGAGGCCATAGCTTTTTCATCTGAACTCCTCCATAACGCAAGCCGCAGAACCTCACCCAGCAATTGTGCTAATCCAGACTGTGCCCTGGGCTATGGTGCACTTGAGAAAACCTGGAGGCACAGAGAGCTTCCTACCTCACACCTCCACAGCTGCTGCCATCCCGCACTAGGAGAGGATGAAGATGAGAGGCTACTTCCTCCTTTACATGAATTCATTCTTGTCCAGAGCCTGGAGCTGCCAGTGTGACCATCTGAGGTGGTGCTGGAGGTGCTGTATGACCAAGGCTAGCAGGGTTCATATCTCAGATTCTGGTAATGCAAACTTTAAAAATATAAGAGGATACATTAGATGAGTAATGACAAAAAATTCTATACCATGTTCTGTTGTTTTTTTTTGTCACATAGTAGGTGAATTTTGCTGCATCCTACAAATATTCAGCCATGTATTACCTGTGGTTTGCTAAGAGTGTATTGCTGTAGTCGATAATTCCTTCTTTTTCCAGGTCTGCCTGATAGTTATGGAGCTTAACGTGCTGTAACAACATAGAAATTAGACAAGATGGGAAGGGAGGGAGAGTTAGAGAATTCCAAAGAACACTTGTTATTACTTCTGCTGTCTGGTCTAGGAGTCTTTGTAAGTAAAATATGTCGTGTTTTTTTTCTCATAGGAAGAAAAGAATTTAAAGCTCCACAGGCCTCATGACTTACTCTTTTTGAGTATGCCATATAATTCTCTACCAACTTCACTAACATTAATCCCAACTTTTTTTTCCTACGGTGGTGAGGAACTTGCATTATACTTTATATTTGAAAAGGGATAATGTATGAACTTACTAAATCCCAGAGGTATCTACTTGAGAGCTACAGTGCTAAAAATCATTGCTTTTTACACTTTGCTTACAACAGATGCTTTATTCCAATAAGAATGAACAAACAATTATAAATGATAATAAGTCTGAGATGCATGTAAAGACTCTGGCTTTGTCCCATGAGCTTTGTGCCTTTTGTTTCTGATTCCCTGTCAAGAACCAGTCAACCCCTAATATCCAAGTGAGCTAAAATTAATACGTAAGATAATCTCAATTTCCTACGAATGCTTTCAGTGTTACTACAGATCTACAGCAAGGCATATATATGTGGAACAGGCTCTCGAATAACTACAGTTACTAAGGAACAGATTTTTGGGTCAAAGTTTGCAAAGGCTTTAGCAAAAAGTTTCCACAGAAACGATGCCAAGTAACACCAATTTGTTTCCAAAAGCAGTTTCCCATGGGCTGTTGGTTTAGATAGAAGAAATTCCGTTAAGAGCCCCGTGTTGTTTTTTTGTCTAGGAGTTAGAGCTTTCCAGTTCTGCCCTTGAAGCGCTTCCCATCCACCCGCTAAGGATAGGCTTGTAGTAAGGCAAGCAGCTGCTTTACCAAGTGTCCACAGACAGCAGCTTGTCTGACATTTATTAAGGCCTTCGAGCTGATGTGACTCATTCTCTGCAGAAAATTTCCCTGTCTGCTCCTCACTCATTGTACATGGAAGATAAATACCTAGGCTTTTCATGCTTGTAGCAGCTTGGGAACAAGTATGTTTTTACCACTGACCATGAAATCTCATTAGGGACTCTTCTTTTTCGTCTTCTTCTTCTCATTTATTTGTTTGTTTGTTTATTTATTTATTTATTTTTATTTTTGATGTGACTCAGATGTAAAAGCTAAAAAGGCTTATGCTAACATTGAAATATTTCAACAGATAATTATCTTTTGCCAGCGCAAGTCTCCAGCAAACTTAATCATTGCAAGAAATGGTAAGGTGAGTGAGGAGGTTAAGAGGAGGTTACTCCAGATTTTCAGATGTCTGCCCCAATGGAGAGGGGATGAGAAAATAAAATCTGGGTGCAATGTTCTCACCATTTCAAAATGGAAAAGTATTCAGACAACTCTCATTGTGTCATCTGTGGAAGATAACTTTCAGATCTGCATCAAAGAGACAGGAGGCATGGAGATCTGGCCCATACAAGTGATGTGAGGAAATCCAGGAGTACATGGGTCTGGCCTCCACCCCCTGCATCACTATCAAGGTGGCAGGTGAGCACAAACGTTTTCCACCCTGTCACCAGCGAAGGCAGCCAGGGTCCTGGGGAAGCACCACCAATCCTGGTATGAGATAAAGGGGACAACATGAAGAACTTGTGTGGAGTGCTAAGTTAGGTTCAGCTTTGGAAGAGGTCTGTTGGAGCTTGCTGTGCATGGCGTATAGGAGAAAGGGAGGGACAGCTGGTCCTACCACACACCTTGGTCTTTAAACTTCAGCTTTGGTAAGCTTTGCACCCACTTCGGTAAGCTTTGTACTTCAGTCTCCAGAAGTCATTTCCCTTCTGCCATGACATCAGATATCAAGTTAAGTGGCCACACTGGATGACTAGGAGAAACCTGTATATTTGTCACTGTTCTCAGTTCATAGTTCTTTGGGAAGAGATACTCTTATTTTTACAATATCAGCTTTATGAATCAGCATTCATTTGTCAACAACCTTTGCCAAAAGAGAATGTCATCACCTGGCATGCTAATGATACGCTGAAAAGAACAGAATCACATGATAGGTCCATGGATGTTTTCCCTCTTTGACTTTATCGTCCAAGCAGTTGAGTTGGTAATATAACTTTCTGCAGGGCATATTTGGAAGCCAACAGAAGGCTCAGTTCAGGACAAGAATTAAAAGATTATAGCGTGTTTTATTGTGAAAGTCTATTAATTGCATTTTTCAGTAGCAACAAGGTGCTGTAACTTTGGGACACCGCTGAAAATCCGTGGGAGGCTGTGTGAGAATAGCTGGAGCATGCTGGCCATTCCCATTACAGGCAGAAGTGTGGGAAGATATGTCACATTAGAGAAATTTCTAGAGGAAACCTCGAACAAGGCCTGGAAAGCAGACGTTCTGTGACTGTGGGTAGAAGAGCTTGTCACCATGTAATGTGTTACTGAGCAATGAACATCTAACCCAAGTGAGGCTGGAGAAGAGAAGCAATAGTACTGAGGAGCATCTGAATTAGATACCCCAACCCATGCGCTCTTGTCACATTCCCATCTGCCTTGCTGACATTCCTCAGCTTTTACTGCGATTGTGTCCTGGTACTGCATGGGTAGTTAGGAGAGAGAAACTGGAGGGAGGCATAGAAATTGTCTTAGCTTGGTAAGACCTACTGTGAACCTTTGGGCTTGGAAAGATGAGATATTGGTTGGCAGTCTTTGTATTGAGAAACATTCCTGGTGGATCTGAATGGGACCTGATACCACAAGTGCCACTTAACAGGACCATATCAGCTGGATTCTGTGGCACTGAACTTGCTTTTGTTATATTTGGGTTTTCTCCAGCATGATCATCTGTTAATCTTGTCATGGAAGTGGTGGAAAACTGTCATGTCATCATTATTATTTTTTAAATGGAAATTGTTGCTTTGAGAAAACAAATGTATTTGGGAATTATTTTGCTTTCTTCAGGTATGGTTATTTTTCACTAGAGGGTTTGTGAACCTGGAAGGCTGGACAGCAAGTCACAGAATTGCCATTATTTTTCAAAATTAATTAAGAGAAGCTAGAAAAGAAGGCAAGAAAGAAACTGAAATCTGATTTATGCCTGGATTTGGATTTTTCTTACCTTTAGTATTGGACAAGACCACCTTGCAGTTGCTGAAATTCTATTAGACTGTGTTAAAAACACCAGCACAGCTCTCATGCACTTGGTTGAGGTTTCTACTGTAATTACACCTACTGTCTGCTTACTGGTGTGTACTTGCCACATGAGAAATTTAATAACATTAACAACCTTGTATGATTGATTATCTATAGTTATAACACACAAGACAAGCAAAACAAAATCCTGAAAATGGCTTGGAATCACTATGATTTGGGAAAAAAAAAAAAAAAAAAAGCTTTCAGGGTTTGGATTCTTCTTGCATGGTTTGTAGTGCACTCATTTTAAAACCAGTTCAGAAAGCAGTGCCAAGATTTATTTTGCAGTACAAAAATACAAAAACTTATGTAGGTATTCACTGAGAGATGTTTGGCACCAGATGGTGAAAAATGGAGTGTTACTACTTGTCTCTCTGTGGGGAAGATGCTCTAATCCCCTCCTTGCCACAAAGAAGATACAACAAACTCATATTAAGTTTGTCCTCTTTGGGATACTGTGGTGCTTCCGAACATCTGCGATGAATTAAAACACAAATCCAGGTGCTTGTGATACCAAGGCGTATTTGTTGCTTCTTTCTGGATTGGTTGGCTTTGATTTAGATGGGAATTTGTGAGATTTTCTTGTTAAGTAAATCTACCAGCCTGCCTAATAGAAAAATTGCTTGCAGAATTCTGTGTGGTCCCCAACCAGGACGATGGGATGTTTGCCAAGGGAAGTTTCTGTGAGAGTGAGAGGAAGGAAACATGAAAACTTGACATGCTCAGAACAAATGTGAAAAAAAGGGAAGCCCCTGCAAGAAGAAAGAAAAGGAGGGATACAATAACTAGATGATATTATGAATTTCATCAAAGAAGAGCCTCTTCATCCTGTACCCACTTAGAGATTTTACAGCAGCTTTGCAAAGAAAACTCAGGTGCCACTGGAAATGGCACTGGTGGTTTAGTACCCCTGAGGACAAATTTAACTACTGTGATTTAAAACATGAATGTCACAGATGTTTCCCTTGCCCACTAGCTGGAAATGAATGCCTTGAAGGAGAGGCAGCAGAATGCAACATACGCTATTGTCTCTGAACTCAAGTTTACAGGCTGGAGTATAAAACAGCTTTTATTGGGTTCTGAGCTAATATAATGGACTATATACAGGACAACTGAGGCCTCAGTTTGTTGTCAGGTCTTCCATCCATTCTAAGGGCATGGGTAACCTACACCGGAAGTGGAGAATGAGGCAGGCAGGAACAGATTGGGCCTCTGCAGCCACAACTGCCCAGGAAGGATCAGAATCCTTCCCTCTGAAGTGAAGGTACCCCATAGGTAAGGTTTGGTGGCTCGGTCATTGCTCAACTCTGGACTGCCATTGGCTATGAATTCAACCATGCTCCTAAAGTGGGTTTTGGGTAATCACATGTATGCACCTCAGCTTCTTGTTCAGAGTCAGTGAAAACTGATTCTCTAGACTCAGTTCATGTCCTTTCAAAGCAGAGATCTAAAATAGGTCAGATGAATCATGATATTATAATACATATTTATCTTCATTAGCTCTGAAGCAAAACTAGGAAATCTGACTTGGACTCTGAAGATAAATTGAACAAATACTTCGCTTTCCAAATATCTTTTATATTTCTATGGTTTGTTTCCTCAGAAACCAACGCTGAATTTGCATGCCAACATAGATCTACCAGCAGTGCATTTTCACTGCTGTAGCAAATATTAGCTTTAATGATACAAAAAGCTCACTGTACATGCCCCAAATAGTAAATAATAATAAAGTCTTCTCTGTGATGATTAATGTGCAAAATTTAAAAACTGATTAACAAGTGGGAGAAGAAATAAAGATAGGAGAACACTTGAATGACTTGCTGTCAGCAATTTGAATATTGAAGGAGAAAAAATAAAAGACTCATTTTACAAGATACTCTGTGAACATATACTCAGTAATACTGAGTGTCATATGCTCAGCTTTACTATGTACTTCTATCCATGCAGGAACGTTGCATTTGAATTACGATGCAGTGACTTCTGTAGCTAGCTTTTTATGTAGAACTTGGAGCTGTAGAGCTATTTAAATGGAAAATAGCATTGTAATGACTAAAAGCTCAGTGTTGTGCAAGCTGTTTCAGGTCTGTATTTGAAGTTGTATACTGTTTATCATGAGATTCTGGTTGATATTAAAACATGTTTCTTTGTTGTTGGAGAATTTTATGCTTACATCTAAAAAAGATTTGAAACAGAGGTAGTTAAACTTGTCAAAACTTTCTTACATAGCCTTGGCTCCCAGCAAGGCTCTCTAAACCCTACAGAAACCCCCTAATTTAGGGGTATTTTATGCAGGTTTCTCCAAAAGTAATGCCTCCTATATATTTCCATGGACCTTGCATGCTGATTTCCTGGCTGACCACATAGTAGAGGGGGACACTGCAACAAAGAGAAAAGAACACAGTTTTGCAATGCAACTGTGAAGAGAAGCAGAGATTCTTTGTCTTTCAATCTGTTTCCTATGTTGCCAATTCAGCCTTTTAGTCATTCTGCCTCTACTACAAACTAAAGTGGCAGAATTTAAAGCTAGACTCTTCGTAACTGTAAGAAGTACCAAATTTGTTAATGTATGTTACACAGAACATCTCCACAGTTGAGATCTGGCCACACACGAATTATTTGAGGTATGCATGCACTGGAGAGAGCCTGTGGGGAGAAATCACACAGGACAAGGAAGGAAGAGTCAGGAATTTGCACTTACATGAACATAAAGAAGAATATTTATGGACTTTTGCTGGACTCTCCTTGCACTGCCCTAACCCCACTAAGACTGATGCACAAGACAGTAATTGTGGTGGGGTCAAGCAGGGCTCAGAGGACATCAAACTCTGTAGCAAGCAGTGCTTTGTAATGTAAGATATCTCCAGGCTGGAATGAAGACAAGGAGATGCATTACTCTGTCTAAGCAAAGGCTTCGGGACAGCCCAGGGAACAGGAGTCTGCTTGTGTGGGAATATACTAAGATTCTCTAAGGAGAAATCTTGCCCACAAGGTGACATGTCAGCATGTAGTCCTGTAGCCCCGACGAAGCCCCATTTCTGAGGAATGTGCATTGTAGCTGGATCCTGCAGTGTGTCTGCCCAGAAGACAATCATGATCCAACTAGAAGCTTCTTTTATGAGACCTACATCTGTCTGCAAAATGAGGTATCAATACACATGTATCGGGATGCCAATAAACTAGTAAAGCATATGTCTGTGGGCTACCAGTCTGCTGTGGGGACCTGAGAAGCCTCTTTCATAAATGATGATGGAGGGAGAAACAGACAGAGGCTTCCTACAACCATGGGGAGTGTTACAGGCTCATCAGTCCTGCTTGGTGCTATCTGGGGCCCCATCAGCTTCAAGAATAAGCAGGCTGCAGTTCCTCCTTCAAGGCAGGGATTAATATAACAAATCATGACTAAATAGGTGTAACTAATACCATATTATACAAATGATTACCCTATAACTCAGCAGATCAGAGGATCAAATGACCCAAGTCTCCCTATCCATTTATTACTGGGGACTAAAATATTTCTGTCTTGGAGGCTCTTTACTAGTGTTGAATTTAAAGGTCACAGATTCTGGTTCTTCATTTACTAGCCAGTGGGGGCAGACTCCGAAGCCAGGAGAGCATTGAGAAGGGTCAGGCCTGGAAGAGGCAGACTTCTCCTTCCATATTTCATTGGCAGTTGTGAACCAGCATGTGCCCAGATTGCTTTCTCAGGCTCCCCACTGGCAGGGCTTGTGGTTGATGCTCATGCTGTTCATGTCTTCAAACAGAAATGCTTTCAGTGTTTTCTTCTTTTGTTGTTTTTTGTTTGTTTGTTTTTGTTCTTGTTTTGTTTTGTTCTGTTTTGTTTTTTAAGATAGAAGGAAAAACCTCAAAATTATTCCAAATCTCTTGCACGTGCTAGGAATGAAACCCTGTTTCTTGGGATTAGCCCAGTTAGAATTTGGATTATCAAAGTGTCACAGAATGTTTTGGGTTGGAAGGAAGAGACCTCAAAGACCCCCCAACCCCCACCCCTGCCATGGGCAGGGCTGCCCCCACCAGCTCAGGCTGCCTAGGGCCCCATCCAACCTGGCCTTGAGTGCCTTCAGGGATGGGGCACCACAGCTTCTCTGGGCAGCTCTGCCAGAGCCTCACAACCCTCCGAGTAAAGAATTTCTGCCTAGCATTGAACCTAAATATCCCCTCATTTAGATTACAACTGTCCCCCCTTGTCCTATCACTGGCAATTTGGACTTTCAGATACACACACACAAACTCTGCTCTCCTAGACAAATTTTATCAACACGAGTGAGATTTTCATGTGGAAATTCTGCCTACTTTCACCTGTGCTCAAGTGAATATATACTCTGTGATGGTAAAATAAATTTGCACTTGTAAATTGTACTCATTTGGGCAAGAAAACTGTGCAAATAGAGATGATCCACGAGATCAGGATTTATGCACACAGACCCAGAGAAATAAAATGGAGGTCCTCTAGAAAATCAGTTGTCAATTTGTTCACGGGTAGTTTTGTTATTCTGGTTTTAGACCAAGACATTGATTTAAAATAAAAGGACAGTGAAACCCCCCTTATACGACTGTGCCAGGGAAACTGTTTGAACCGGGGAGAAGGAAACCAGCCCGCCCAGCACTGCGCTTTCCATGCCATGGAGACAATAAGGAGCTTCCAGTGGCGAGCGCGGCTCGGTGAACATGTGGTTCCAATATGCGACCCCCACCGCGTGGCAGGAATTCAGTGTTCACTCCTTGCTGGGGTCCCGGCTGCTCGGATGGGGCGGTGGGCTCACACGGGGCAGCGCTGGTAGAGGATAGAGCACAGCACAGTGCCTGCATACCGCTCGCTTGGGAGTGGTGAGGATCGCACCGTTGTCTCCCTGGCTTTTTTTTTTTTTTNCGTTTTCTCCCTGGCTTTTTTTTTTTTTTTTTGCAAATCCCCCTCAGGCAGAGTTTGCTCAACTAGTTGAACTGGCTCTTTCTCTCTTGTTTTTTTGGCAAACCAAGAATTTCCTTCCTGATAAAAACAGCCGGCCGGCTCCCCGATTGGGCGCGGGGTTGGGGAGGATATGACATCAGGCACATCTCTCGCTTCGTGCGGTGTGGTCTGACTGATCACTGGCTGCTTACCAGCACGGCCAGGGAGGTGTTTCCCTAACTCCCAACCCAGGTACTTAAGTTTCTGCACAAAGCGGTGCAGCACCGGGTCCCAGCGTGCGGCCGGTTCTGCTCCACTCATCTGCTCGGCAGATCGCTCCCGCACGATGGGGCTCGCCGTGAACGACAGAATTTGAACTCCTTAGAGGACCGTGGAGTGAGAAAACAGAAACTAGACAGCCGGGGCTGAGATGGATGAGGAGGGAATGAATCAAAACGGCAGCAAGCCGCAAGGAGCAGGAGGCCAGGTGCCTGCAACATCTTCATCAGAGGTGCTGATGAGGGGTGAGTAAGGCTCCTGCCTTTGCCCTCACGTCTGCCGGCAGCAGGAGCAGGCAGGGTCAGGCTGCAAAGGAATGCTTCTGTCGAAGTTACACTTCAGTGCAGATCTGCAGCCACGACCCCATGCTCTTGCACTTCAGAAGAGATTTTAATAAGCTATTCATACTCGATACTGATTTGTTTTTTTTTTTCTTTTTCTTTTTTTTTCCTGGTGCATCACAGGAAAGTATCAGGTTCTGTAGTGTAGTTCATGCAAGCAGAAAGAAATGCAGTAATTGATCTACAGCAAACTGAAAAAGAGATTGCAGTGTGGCTTGTTGAACTTAGATTGGTGCCAGCTTAGCGCTGGCTCAGTTCCTCCTTTCTTTTTCTTTCATTCCTTTTTTTCCT
>VXAB01005229.1:304809-325023 GCA_013399175.1 Odontophorus gujanensis
TTCTTTCATTCCTTTTTTTCCTTTCCTTCCTCTTTCCTTCCCTCCTTTGTTTCCTCTGTTTTTTATCTGCTTTTCATTTCTCTCTTATTATATGTTATTTTATTTTATTGGTTTTTTTTTTTACCTGCTTTTACTTTTAATTATTATTTTCTCTCTACTCTAGTTTTAATTCGTCTTAATTTTCTTATTCTTTCTACTCAGCAAGCCCAAATGCCTTTGCCCTTGCCCATTCACTTGCCCATGCAGGTTCTTTCACAATGGCTAGAGCACTATGATCAGCTGTGACCAATGCTGTTGTGGGCAGTAGCAAAGTCATTCAAATAAATGGCCTCACTCTGATTGCTGCTCTGTTGACTGGCCCATTGCCATTGAAAATATGACGTAGTGATCTACCAAGGACAAAGAATTTATCTTCACATAGCAGCTTGGCTAGTTGTGTTCCCCCCCACCCCCACCCCCTCCATTTTCTGAGGCATTGTTCCTTCAGTTCATGGTCAGTGAACTGGATTATAGAGGGAAATTAAGATAATATGACTTCACAGTGTCCTTCCTCTTTTTTGGGGCTATTGAGAACACATATTCTTACCAAATAGAAAAATAGGACACTGAGTAATAGGCAAACTACAGCATGAAGATGAACAGTATGTTGGCTGTGTTGTCTGCTGCTCCTCGTGTGTATGCATGTATATGCATACACTGAGGCTAGGGTGGGAGGGAAGGGACGTCGATGTCATTACATGGTGTGAACTGAACGCATTTCACATGGGAGATGAGCTGTGCCATAATGGAGTCTGGGAAGGAGGCTACTGGCAGTCCTGTTGCACGTAGGTGGGTTGGTCTGCTGGGTGCTGGAGCTCAGCATGTTCCTCTTGCACCTGTCTGGCTCTTAGCAGAGTCAATAAGCTCTGCTGGTGGCTTGCAACAGGAATGTATTTGGCTACCTATATCACAGGTGTTACGTGAAAGCCTTTAAATATGAAAAATACCATTCATAGTATTGTGATACATAATGCCATAGGTTTATGTGTATGTAAATATGTATTCAAAAGAGCATGCCTCAGCTGAAAGGATTTCAGAGCCCCTTGTGAGCTGCACTGAGTGTAGGGATAGGCACTGAGGGTGTGACACTCTCCTCGTGATCACAGGCTGAAAAAAGATGCTTTCAACCATCACCACAAAATGAATGCTCTTCTAGAAACGTGCTGCAAGCACATCCACAGGCAGCAGCCAGAGCTTGGTTGTTCGTGCAGTTACTGGTATAAGGCTCCCACTGTACCTGCCCTGCCAGCATTCAAGGGCCCAGGTGGATGCTGTGCAATCAAGTATGCCCAGAGGTTTCATGTAACCTCTGGGTTGGCTGCAGTTTTCAGCAGTGAAAGGGGAGCTGGATGGCCCCATGCCACAAAAAGCCAGTGGGTTTTGGATGCTGAAAGTCATGAGGCCAGACAGAGCCTGCTTGTGGATCAAGGTGTTGGCAAATTTCAAATTTGGAATAACAGGCTCATTTCTCCATGAGAGAGCAATTGTACATATTTTTGGGAAGCAGAAATCTGCGTTGTGCTGTGGCAGGACATGCAGTGAATGTAACTGTGCCAACTGTGTACACTGGCCTTTCTCCTCCATGGACTGCTCTGGTGGGCAAAGTATTTTAAGGACTTTCTCAAATGTCACTATTTGAGAATTTAAGAAGTCTCAGGCTAGTTAGCACTGGCACTTATTTAGGTTTTAATCAGATGCCTGTATATGGCAATAATAGTGATAACTGATATTACTGATATTGTATATACTTTGCCATACAGTCAGCAGAACCTTTCATCCTATGTTCACAATGTACCCAAGATGAGCTTAAAGCTACCTTAAGCCTCCACTTCCATTCAGAATAAAGGACCTAGTCCCACTTAATACAGGATGCCCAAATGGGCTAAGTCATCTTTGCATATACCCTTTTATTTTCCACTGATGCTTATCTTTTACCTCTTTTTCTAGTCAGTCTTCTAATTTACTGTTGAGTATTTGTGAAAGTAGAAGTTAATGACCATTCCACAGATAACTATGATCTGGTTTGGAGTCTTAATGGAAACTTGTTTCTTCTCAAGAAAGCACTGATTTGGATAAAGGCTGCATGTGGATATAGCAGCATGACCATGCACCTCCCTCACTGCCACCAAAACAGTGACACGCTGATATAACAGCGTTGTAGTTCGTACAAAATGCTATACATATTTGTTTGACCAAGGAGAGATCAAGCACTATTTTAATCAATTAATGCTGTGCTTTATTAATGGTACCATGGTTTTGCTATCATTATCAGATGACATATCATTATGAGACTAGAACCATAGCTTCTGAAAACTGCTGTCTACTTGCTAAGGCCAAAGAATGATTCTGCAAGTACATGTTGTGGTACACAGCCCATGGAACTCAGGAGGAGGCAGGCAGAAGGTGGGTGAAATGCCCTCTGGATATGCTTGTTCTCCTTCCCAGGAGTACTGGGGCCGTTAACACAGACCAGACATTGAGTTTTGAGGTGACTAATACGAAAGGAGGTAAATCTCTCCCAGAGGGATTAGAATTCTCAGGTGGTCTTGAACCATAAACTTGTAATACTCAAGAGCCCCTCTGTTAGTATTTGGATGACCCTCAGTACTGCATTAGTTTGTTTCACTGCGTAAAACAAAGACCAGAAGTAGCAACTATGGAAATGAAGTGTAAAGTGCTTCCTCAGAGTTTTATATTAAGCTGCAAATTGGGGAAAGGCTTGTCCTGTAAAAGGCATCAAATAATGTTTTTGCCTGTCAAATAAATCATTCAAAAAAGTGCTCTACGTGACTTGACAGGTTTGTTACCAAATTTAATCATAAAGGTTCCCTCCCACACCTCCTTCATTCAACCAGAACTATGCTGACTCATTTCCAGAAATTATTTTTGGCATGTGGAATTTTTCTGAACATCGGTTTTGAAATATCAAGATTACCTCAAAATAGGAGTTAGAATTCTGCTTCTGATGCAAGCTTTTCTTTGCTTCCTGAACCATCTGTCAGAGTGAACTTATGTCAATCTTTTGCATAAGACCTGATGAGAGCAAATATGAATCTTTTTGTTTTATACACTTAAAATATCAGGTACTTTAGGCACTTATAATATTAGTGCTTTTAACACAGCCGTAGGAATACTTTCCTTATGACATATTTAAGGAAAATGACTCCTTTCCTGACCTAGGCTTGTATCCTTATTCTGTGGGTATCCCATACCCTGCACTGTCCCTTGGAGAAATGGGGGGATCATGTGCTAAGGCACGAGGAGATATGAGGGTCACAGCAGGTGTTCCCATACTGCTGTGGAATCTCATTTGCTTCAGCAAAAGGGAGCTTGTCACTTTGCAAATTTTCTTGCTCTTGCTCTTTTGCCTTGGCCCAGTGAGGCAGAGCAGCAAGAGATCACACAAGGGTAAAATAATATCTCTTTCTTAAAAACAAAACAGAAAAATAAACCCTTTGTGGAAATAGTGTTTTTCACCAAGTCTGCTTCACCTAAAGCTGAGTGCTTTCTTTCCTCCACTAAATGTTCAAGCATGAAAACTAAAATCTAAGGCAGACCCTTTTTTTGAGCTTCCCTCTGTGTTTGCTGTTATGGCTTCCACTCTGCTGAGAATACAGCTATTATTTAAAATGTGCCACTGCAGAGGCTAACACTAGACTGAAAACCGAGAAACAAAATCAACAGGTAACACAATTTGTCTCCCTGTACTTTGGTACTGTCTCTAGTTACATATTGTTAATTGGAGCCCATCTCTGAGCAGGGGTGAATGACTGAGCAGCTGTACCCTTTACAAAGCATGCTCCTTTTGAGCTAATTGTTAAAACCTAATGAGCTTGTGAAAACAAAAGCACTGGAAATGATTCAAACCAAGAGACAAGCTCAGTCAGAACAAGGTGGTGTTTTGTAAATCATTCTCTTGTCCTCTGAATGGGAACACAGCTGCTCAGCACTAACATGGGATGAACTAAAAACACACCCAGAGTGAACCCATCCTGTTTTTTCACTCCCTCCCTGTGTCTGCTCCAAGAAAAGCTTGGCAGTTCAAGTAATAAATTAGTAGAGAGGATTACTGTGGTCACACAGTTGAAGTAAAATACACTGATCAAACAGTCCATGGAATTGTTAGATATTCTCTTGTCTTTCTCTTTATGCAGACTTCATTTCAGACTGGTCTCCTTTACACGATGCCTCTATCCATGGGCGTCTGCTTGCTCTGAAGAAACTCATCAGCCAGGTATTCCTCTGCCAAGTTGATATGATCTCTACTGGGTTTGTTCAGTTGCTGAATGCAGTCTGTGTTTTACTCTAAAAAACCATAGTGAGGAAATCATGTTGATTAAAATGCAGTGAAGTTGATGCACAACATATTTTTTCTACAGTTCTTTGCCTCACACGAACTCTGTGCACTAAGCTGAAGATCTGTACTTGGGTTGCAGGTAACAGCTGCTACCCCTCTGGGCAGCTGCAGGGCTCTTTCTGCAGCTCCTGTGTCCATGACCAGCACTTGGTGCCTTTGGTGGGGGCAACTCTAGACACAGACAAGACTGCATGCAGTTGAGACTTCAATTCATGCACCCAGACATCTGTTTCTGGTGCACTCTGAAGTGCTTGAAGGCCCTGCTCCATCCAAAGAAGGGCACAGCTGGGGAGAAGAAATTTCTGAACCTCACTGCTCCATTCCCTCAAAAAATTGGGATTTAGCATACAGAGGAAAGAAAATAGTTACTGGAAACTCTTCCAGCTTAAACTTTTGGATCATGAAGATTGATAGGAAGGAAAGGTCCTGTGGTAGACTCAATCCAATGGTTTCTGACGAAGGGGCCATTTTTTCTTCAAAAAGTGCCACGCTGCAAAGAAAATATATCAAATGTGTATATCAAAAGCACTTCTGGGTTTGCTAGCTGTGTTGTAGTAGAAGTAAAACAAAGCAAAATGCCTAGAAGGGTTTCTGTATTATTCTGCTGGACAGTTTGCTGCCCACAGCTTCCTGTATTGATTAGTGATGTGTAGAAGGCATGACCTCTGGTGCACTGTGCCTGTATCTGTTCCAGCTAAACCACCACAGCCTCTTTTCTTGCTTACCTAGTAACTCCAAGCAATTGAGAAAATTGTCATTAAATAAATCTTTAATGATCGTTATGGAAGAGTGGTGGGTTTTTGCTTTTGTTGTTGTTTGTTTGTTTTGTAGTTGGTTAAAATGATATTTTCTTTCATCAGGGGAGTGATGTTAATCTTATTACTGCAGACCATGTGTCTCCTCTCCATGAAGCCTGCCTAGGTGGTCATGCTGCTTGTGCCAGTTTCCTGTTAAAACATGGTGCTAAGGTAAGCACATCACAGACATGTTACTGTCTCCAATGTTAACATGTTGTATTATGACAATTTAATGCATAGAATGGTTTGGGTTGGAAGGGACCATAAAGATCATCCAGTTTCAAGCCCCCTGCTGTGGTTTGGGACACTTCCCACCAGACCAAGTTGCCAAAAGCCTCATCCAACCTGGCCTTGAACACCTCCAGTGATGGAACATCCACAACTTCTCTGGGCAACCTGTTCCAGTGTTGTTTTTATTCTTCCCCCAGGTGAATGGGGTTACTGTTGACTGGCACACTCCTTTGTTCAGTGCTTGTGTCAGTGGCAGTGTGGCTTGTTTGAATTTACTGCTGCAACATGGAGCCAACCTGCACCCGCCCTGTGACTTGGCATCCCCCATCCATGAAGCTGCTAAGAGAGGTAACCTCATGGGTGTCAGCACTGTTTTGTATCTTGCTAGAAGTCTGGGGAAGTGGAAAAAAGAGGTAAAGAAGATCTTCATGATTTAGGCTGCGAATTGTTCCTTTCTACTTGCTCTCATCACAAGTATTGCCGTTGCTTCCACCCTGGTGCTCACCAAGGGCCATTCATTGCTGCTCTCTGGGCCTCTGGGTTCATGTGGTGCCACCTGGAAGGGGATGCATTGTCCAAATCAGCTGCCTGTTTTGTAGAGATCCAAGAGAGTTGTCTGGCCATCTTCAAAAGCGGGAGAGAAATACAGCATGATTCATCTCATCTTCAATAGATGTCTGTAATGAGTCAGATATAATGTGGGGGCTTTAGCATGTTTTCAAACTGGATTTGCAGTTCCTGTTTTTCTGATTGAAAACACTGGAGTAAGGAGAGCGGATCAAAGTATTACACTGTCACCTCTTGACAAAACAATGAATCTTTGCCAAATTACACTTCTGCATCAGAGAATTTGGACTGTTGCAAAATGCCTGATCTCTGTGAGTTGCCTCTGCCTTTATCCCTTTTAAGGTCATGTGCAATGTGTTGAGCTCCTCACATCCCACGGGGTGAATATAGATCACAACGTCAAGCATCTGGGTACTCCGCTTTATGTAGCTTGTGAGAACCAGCAGATGGACTGTGCCAGGAAGCTACTTGAGTCAGGTAAAAGGAAAAATAAAGGATGGTGTATTTTCCTTCCCTGTAATTTCTGTCTTTGGATTGTCTTTGCACAGAAGATTTAGAGGAATTCCTGCTCTGAAACCGGGAGAGGTTTTTATCTTGATGGCAGTCCTGTGTTAAAGAGGGCAGCAGAGTAAACAGGGCCTTCTTGATCAGGAAATGAGCATTACAACTCCCAATAAAATGATGGACCATCCAGGATTTCATGTTGCCAGTGGTGCCTAGAACACCATCCTTTCCAGTGTCCATTTATGTGTGCTACTGTAGCTATTTGAAAAGAGTAGCGAGAAACTTCCTTTTTTCTTCCACACTCTTTACCCAAAAGAAATGACAAAATAATTTTACCTACTTTTTCTGCAAATATTTTAATTCTTAGTAAGTTCATAAAATGTCTGAGACATTTCCAACATGGAGCAAAAACATTCAGCACCGTTTGCTTTTCCTCACATAAGCCCAACTACAAATCTTACCACTTGGATAACTACACAAGGCTTATCTATGGCAGTACATCTCTTCTAACAAAATGTAGCCACATAGCTCATACAAAAATGGTGGACCAACCAAAGTCCTTTGAAAAAAGACATATTTTAGATGACATTAATGCATGGTTTAGCACAACGATCTTTTCTTAATAAATCAAATGCAGATTACTCCAGGAATTCACTTTTGCCTATTATTTTCTGTTTTCTGCCTTTTTTCTTCGCTGTCTTCTGTGTGTAGAAATATGAACTTTAAAAATGTTATAGTTTTGAATTGGTTCTGTAGCTCACACATTTTGTTTTGTGAGATATTAGCTCAGAATAACAGACTGGAGAGAACTTGGGAATCAGACAGTGCTTACATTCTCTACTATTAAGGGCCTCCAAACTTTTCCATCCTCATATTTTCCTCCCGAGCAGACTGGGTATCTCAGCACCTGGAAATCAGCTTAAGCCTCTGGTGTGGAGCAGGTTGAAACCTTGCATACATTTTAAAGGAATGGAGAGCAAAGGAGAGCAGTAGGTGCGATTATGCTTTTGTCAGGCTTCAAGAAGTCTGTGGGCTGGGCTGTGTGTGGAAGACTTCCTTCTGCACTGTTCCTTTGGAGTCATTTTCAGAACTCCACTGCATCACAGCCAGTACAAGTAGTGCATACACAAATTGTGGCACCAAGGCCTGAAGGACAGGAATCCACCTCTAGGTGAATGTTACAGTGTTTATGGATTGTTCAGTGAAAGAGCAGCTAGTGCAGGAAGTGGAAATCAGCTCTGGTGTAGTCATTATTCTTTGTAATCTCTTCATATTCAGGAGCAAACGTGAACAGTGGCAAGGGCCTGGAGTCCCCGCTGCACGCAGCCGCCAGGAGTTGCAGTGCAGAGCTGGTGATGCTGCTGATTGACTTCGGAGCAGACATCTGGGCAAAGAATGCTGAAAGCAAAAGGCCAATGGAGCTGGTTCCACCTGGCAGCCCTTTGGGTCAACTGTTCCTGCAGAAAGAAGGTGTCTCTTAGCACTTGTTTTATTCCTTCACTTTGGACACTGTAGGGAAAAACAAAGTGCTTTAGTATTCCATGCTCCTAGTTCTACAAAACAGAATAACTAAGATTACTTCAATTATTTGGACAGTGTTTTCTTCTGTGTCAGAATATAACAGTGTTGACTACCCATTTTTTGACCTACAGGTCTGTAAATCAGAGAGAAACCATACTGAGCTTTCAATATGATGCAACACAGAGCTTAGAGCAAAAAAATTCCCTTGAACCTGGGATGGGAACAAAGCCAGAACTGTTGTCTGGAACATGCCAACAGATCTGAATAGGAAATCAACTCTGATGAGAGTTGTGTTTATCTGGTAAACACTAGGACTAGGATCCTCAATTTTTACAGTGCGTCAAACTTTAGGCACATGCCAAATACTGCATATGTTAAAAATTACAACACCGATCTTCTAGTTGATTGGAATTTACTTTAATTCTGGGGACAAAAGTTTGTATAGATGCAAAAGTATCTTTAAAATGAGACTATATTCATTCTTTTGTGGGAATTAAGGAAACAACAGAAGAATGATATAGTGAATGTAAAGATATATGTATATATACATATGTATATACACTAGATTTTCTTGAATACCAATGTTATGTGCTGTATAATCCCAAAGTATCAAGCTTAGGAAGTGCTTATTTAGCACATCAATGAAATCGTTCCAGGTCTGTGTTGTTTGACTGGTTACAAATACTTTAATGAATGAGGGAAATGCATTTTACTTACTATTCTTAAGGGAAATGAGAATAAATTCTTTAGTGTTGGAGTTCTTGTGTTCTCATTCAGACAGTAAACTACACAAACTAATAAAGAATAATCTGGATTTTCAATATTTTAAACAAATTAATGACCCACAATTCTACTATGTGTAGATATGGTTGCTGTCATAAACAGATTTACACCAAGGTAAAGGTGGAATAATAAAGTGATGAATCAGGCCCTTCATGGAATTGTAATAAGAAAATAATAATGTGGAAACAACTGTGCTGTGTGTATTATATATGTGCAGCAGACATTCGGTTTCCCAGCCTAATCTATGGTGCACAGAGTGGTGATCTTTTCAAACTCAAATCCCTGCTACGTGAGCCTCATGACTCCTGAGGCACCGCATGTGTCCTGTTTATTTGAGATAAAAAAAACATCCCAGGCACACCCTGTGGAGCTGGCATGAGAAACTGTCATGGCTGAGCTAAGAGCTTGGGCAAAAAGGATCTCTCCTAAGCAAAATTCAGCAATTTTGTTAAGGAAGTTTGAAACGATGAATGCCTGAAGGGTATTTAGCAGCTGACTGGTGTTTTTATGATGTTCTCCAAAATCTCTTTTCCTGAGTAGGGTGATATCTGATGGGCAGCTGATGTCTGACTCCTGTGGCTGCTGAATGGCTGCAACCTAGGAGAGGGGTGTGCACATTGCATCAGAGTTTCAGAGGACTCAGAATCTCCTAATGGGCCCCATAGCTCCTTGCAGGCTCCATAGCTCCTCACAGACCCAATAGCTCCTTACAGGCCTCATAGGTCTGACACACACAGTTTGCCTGTGCACACCATCTGATGGCATGCTGGCATTGCAGCAGGGTCCAATTTGTGCAGCAGGGGGCTAGCCAACCACCCAAATACTGCTTCTGAATGGTTTTGAAGAGCTTGCTTGCACCTGCTTTTTGTGCTGCAACCTGAATTCTTTCCTCACCTCACTTTATTTCTCCACCTCAGCTTCTCTGCTTACCACTATCTTATCCACTCACTCATGGCTGCCTGTACTGATGCTGTCCCCTCCCATCTCACTCTTGCTTTCTACACTCTCATCTCCTCCACATGCATGGTATGCAACCCTTCATCTGTGCTCACTGCTTGCTTGCATTTGCAACTCTGCCCATGACAGAGGGGTTGAAGTTCAATGCTCTGTAAGGTCCCTTCCAACCAAAGCCATTCTATGGTTCTATGATCTGCTCTTCTCATCTCCCCCCACCCGGAAGGTCTTCACTGCCCTCAGTGCTGGTCAACCCCATATGTGACACAGGGTTGTGTAAGTAGTAGGCTGGGGTCTGAACAGTGACAGGTGCTACCATTAATGGCACTGCACAGCATCTACCCTTTTGTGAAAGGGATGAGCCTCCCAAATAAGCCCTTAATGCCATTATACTTAAATTAAAGGGGGGGAAAAAAAGCAGTAGACTTTTCAGCATGGCTTGTATTTATCAGCATAGAACTGGTTAATCAGGAAGGTTTAAATAAAGGATTATGTAGTATTTCCTTTGCTACGTGTCACTTTTGTGAAATAAGTCTCAACAAGTGGGTTGCAATCCTGGATCTCAATGAATGTCTGTGTAGGGAGGACTTTGAAGGAAGCATCAGTCACCTGTTCACAAAAACAAGCTGTTTAACACTTGTGCAATTTAAAAGGGAAGGAATGTTGCTGTTGATGCTAATTGTGGCTGTGTAATGACGGAGAACAATGAGGCTTAAACCAAATGGTGGGTTGACATCCTTTGGTGGGTGAAGGCGTGGCTTTCCACTGCCAAGTGTGCTGGAGGCTGCACATCCATGGTGGGCCTTGAGGCAATAATGCCATATGTGTAACATGTCTCCTGTCTCTCCCCAGGACCACTGTCCTTGATGCAGCTCTGTCGTTTATGCATCAGGAGGTGCTTTGGACACAAGCAGCATCAGAAAATAACTGGCCTTCTCCTCCCCGAAGAGCTGAAACATTTTCTTCTTCATGTTTAAGCCTTTCAAGTACATAATGGTGCCTTAATAGCAGATCAAGGTTTGCTGAAGAAAAGTTTCTCACCAGTAGTGTTGCCAGCACCTGCAGTGTTAATTTGTGATAGCTATTGGTGCCTGGTAAAGCCTTGGATCTGAGAAACATGGGAACAACCAACTTGCTGAGTCCTCAGCACCACCCCGAGCCAAACAGTGACTTGAGAAAGAACTATTTCATTTGGTTGTACTGTAGAGCATAGAAATGTGTCTCAAGAGCCTCCTAGAAAGGGGAGGAAATAAGCACGACCTCTTGAGATAGTCTTCTTGATTCTCTGAATCCCTGCACGGTTTCAGAGGACTCATGACTGACAAAACTTTACAAAGAAAACACATATCCCAGCGCAGCATGAGTGGCACTTTGTGTAAGGATAGCTGCACTTTTTCAGCAAGCAGACTTTGTGTTGTCATCTGTGGGGGCTGTATCCACACATGTAAGAGTAAAGAAAGGGAACTCAAGTAAAACTACTTGCAAAGTTGGACAACACAATTGCTGGATGCAAGTCTGGTATGAGAGGTTAATTTTTGTGCTGATCAGACACAGAAAGAGCAGTTTTATTAGTCTGTGGAATACTAAATGACAAGCACAAATAGGTCCTTAAGTTTCCTTGTTATGGGATACAGACCCCTAGAAATCTTCACTGACCTGACTCAGTTCATCACATATTATCTGAGCTATATAAACATTTGTTGTCTGCTTTAAAATGTCTGTCTCTACTCTTTCCCTTCTATTGAAGGAGAAAAATAGACATTTGTTTATATATTCTGAAAAGAAGAGTCTACTATGGATGAATCCTTCTAAAATGAGTATATCTCGCATAAGCTGAATCTCCGTTGAACAGGCAAGGAATAGACAGCTAGCCTAGTGCTTAACTTTTTGAAGGTTAATGTTAAGGATGAAGAAACCCTTCTTTGATGACTCATCTGAAAGCTGAAAATCTATCTCATTATTATATTATAGATCGAGATCTTTTTTGTTTGTTTTTGTTTTTTACCTACTAGTTTCATCAGTTACCTTTAAACGTCTTATTTTGTTATGTGATCAGAGTAATGTTAACACCACGATAAAATTGATCAGAGAAGGTGGTGAGAGTATTGCTTCTAGATTGTTTTTCATCTGGAAATTTCATAACCTTCCTTCCTTGAATCCCTTAGATCATGCATAATTAGAATGAATTCTGTTTGCTGAGTTTGTATCATCTCAGTATATTTGCTTATTTATTTTAATATAAGTTGTGATCAACACTGGTGAATTACATCTTTATGCATCAACACTTATCCAGTTTTAAACTGTAAAAGCTGTACAAGATTCAAACCGAATAAGCTAAATAGGTGAGATCTGAATGTTTTTTCTGTATTTGAAACCAAATATAGTGCAGGATTTGAAAGACTGTCATGAATATATTCTATCAGAATGTTTTGCTATTATTTTGCTGGCAGTTAACAGTTATCAACACACAATTGTATAGGACATTAGTTAAAAAAATAAATAATCTATATTCTGTTTTGATTTTCATTCTTTTTTTATTTTTAAAGATAGAATGAATAAGGCCTGATATTATGGATCTTTGGATTTAAATCAGATTGTCTGTGATGCTGTCTACAGGGTAGTAGTATAGAGAGTGTTTTTTCTAAATAGGCATGTAGATAAGACAAAGATGTAGGGACTTTTCAAATCTCACCCTTTGCTGGTATTTGAAGGTAGAATTTGACTCTTGCAATTACTCTTCTATTCATTTGAGGGTTACTGAATAGCAGTATGAGATTTCCTCGAGAAGGAAAAGATGTAACTTAAGATGGTCACCATCTTCAGTTTGCTTTTTTTTAGTGACTTACTTCAGATTGTTTCCTCTGTCTCCTAGGCGAGAGGCACATGTAAGGATCAGGGTGCCATTGTGTGTGCCCACACAACAGAAGAGTTATTTACTGTAAGAAAGCATGTGGAAATCCCTCTACAGCCTGACATCCAAGAGGTGTCTGCCAGCACTGAGTGAGACTGGAGAGGGGTGGGAGGGCAGTGATTCCCTCTTCTTTCAATGTGTCTCCAGGTATGGCTACAGAGACCAGCTTAAAGAGAGATGACAATGCAATTGGCTTTACAAGATGCTGTTTCACCCCTTAGGAAAATTGTTGAATTAAGTAAACACCTTCATAAAACAAGACAACTAATTTAAACAAGAATACTAGTTGTAATATTGCTTTGGTTCTCCATCAGTCAGTAGGTGGACCAGCCACATAATACAACCTGTTTTTTCTTCTGCAGTTTTGTGAAAAGGTCCACAGTTTCCTAGCCCATCTTTAGCTCTGTCATTTTTTTTTTCTCTTAACTGGAAACTGCAGACATCTTAATCTTGTATATGTAATATAAAACTTCAGAGTGTATGCAGAGAATGTCATGGGGAAAATTCCTAGAGGGAAGAGGGTCCCAAGAAAACTTGACAGTATTCAAGGATCACCTCCTTCTAGCTCAGGAGTGATGCATCCCAACAAAAAAAAGAAGTCAGGCATAAATGCCAGAAGGCCTGCACAGATGAACAAGGATCTTCTGATCAAACTGAAACACAAGAAGGAACACAAGAAGAAAGCAGAGGGTAGAAGCAAGGACAAGTAACACGGGAGGAATACAGAGGCATTGTCCTAGCAGCCATGGATCAAGTTATCAAGCTAGAGCCCAGATAGAATTTAGTAGGTTCAAGGATATAATGAGCATCAGTAAGGGGTTATAAAAGCACCTCAATTACAGAATGAAGTCTACAAAAAATATGGGCCCTCGCCTGAAGAAAAGGGGAGACTTAGTTATCCAGGAAAGTAGAAAGGTCTAGGAAGTGAATTCCTTCTTTGCCACAACTTTTACCAGTAAGACTGGCCTTCAGGAATCCCAGAGCCCAGGCTGAATGGCTGGAGATGGGAGGATGTGTCTTTGAAAGAAAAGAGCAGGTCAGGGAATACTTGAGTAAACTGGACATTCACAAGACTATGGGCTGCAATGGAATGCACCCATGAACCCTGAGGATGTTGGCAGATGTGATTGTGAGGTCACACCCAATCTTATAATCCTGAAAACTGAAGAAAGGCAATGTTGCTCCTATCTTGAAAAATGAAAAGAGGGAGGATCCAGGGAACTACAGGTCAGACAACCTCACCTTGAAAAGGATACCACCCATAGGCATGGATGAGAAAAAATTCGTCCGGATTAGCCAGCATGCATTCACCAAGGGGCAATAATGTCTGGCCATCTTGATAAGCTTCTGTAAAGAAATCACCAGCCTGATGGATTGGTGAAGAGCAGTAGATATAATCTTCCTGGATGTCAGTAAGGCCTTCAACACTATTGCCCAAAAGATACTCCTAGAAGAACTGTTGAAGTATGTGCTGTATGAACGGACAGTGAAGAGAATCAAGGACTGGCTGAATAGTTGGACCCTGAGAGTAGTAGTCAATGGTGCAAAGTCTAGTTGAAGGCCTGTAATGCAGGGACCAGTATGGGTCTACTCCTATTTATCATCTTCATTAACGATCTAAAGGATGAGTTAGAGTGTATCCACAGTAAAACTGGATTACACAAACATGCGTTAGCAGGGATACTGGACTACATGATCTCCAGTGGTCCCTTCCAATCTCTATGATTTTGTGATTCTGTGAAGGCCACATTACAGCTTTTAGGTATTTAAAGACTTATAAAAAAGATGGAGAACAACTTTTTACACAGTCTGATAGTGACAGGACCAGGGGGATGGTTTTAAACTAAAAGAGGTTAGATTTAGATCAGACAGTAGGAAGAACTTATTTTTAGTTTGAAACCATTCCCTCTGGTCCTGTCACTTTACCATTCTGTGGTTCTGTGATTTGGTCCTTTTGAGTCTCTACTGACATTAAGTCATTTCAAGATGACATTTTAATTTACTAGTTCAGCAAAATAGGACTGACTCGCTGCAAAACCGCAGATTAGCAGTGCTAGAATAGAGACAACAGAAAAAGCTTTTATCCTTAAACACGGGATGTACCAAATTCCCCTCAGCACTCATGCCCCTTAGCACCCCAAGTCCAGGACTGGATGCTGCTGAAGCCATTTTTTCTTGATTAATTCATACAGTGTCTCTGTCAAAACAGAGACTGCCTTGCCCTGCGGTCACAGCCAATACCCTACTGGTTTTGAATAAATGTTCCTGGGAGCTATTTCTCTGCATATTGTGTGATTATTTGTCATTCTTTGATACATTGCTCATCCCACTGCTCCAAGGGATGAAGTACTTTTCACGCACACAGGCAACATTTGATGCAAAAGGATGTTTTGGGGGTCTACTTTTCTTTAAAATGACAGCAGTGAACTATTGCTGCAAAGACAAATGTTCCACATATCCCCACTTGGCGGGGTAACACTATAACTCCCAGTGAGTGTTCGGATAGCACAGCCAGACCACACCTGGTCTGTGTAACCGAGCAGCATGATTTTGTTTCTTTTCTAGGCCAGATGAAGCCTTTACTTTCCGATCTAGTACTATTCGTATTTGTAAAGGGCTTAAAAATCACTGATCATCACCAATGAGAAAAACTAGCTTAGACTCATGGCTTTCTCACTTGCAAAGTAAAATTGAGTTTATATTCGGTCAGCTGTCTCACTTCACAGATTCAGCTGTGGAATCTCTGCTGGCTCTGGGGTTTTTGAAATCCCTAGGGCTTTCCTTTCTAAGGCCTGAAAAATGCAGCAGTCACAGAGTAGCTCTTTGTCACATGAAAACCATGCTGACTGAATCCAGAGGGTTCATACAGACACTGTAAAATATTATAAACATGATAAATATAGGATTGCAGTGTACATTTTATTAACTTATTTTGGGGAGTGGCAGTTGTATTGTTTTGTCTTTGATGATCTAACTGTCCCCACACCAGAGTTATCTGTGCTGCAAAATTGTGTTTGGATTAAATTCTCCAGCACCCATTTACTGCCCCTAGAGCTGCTGTGATGAGTTGCCCTTGTGCATGACCGCATAGGTGCCACTCCAGTGAGTACCAGGACTGAGGCTGGCAAACTTTTTATTCCTCCCAACTGTTTATACATACTTTTTCTATAAGCTGGTGGGTGGCACATCTGTCTTTCTGAGTCTCTTCGAGAACTACAGGCTTCCCCTTCAGTAATAATTGCTTTCACTTTCATGGGTTTGGAATGAGCAACAGATGCACTTCTGCTCCAGAGCTAATTAGTAGTAGTGAGTGCAAGGTGCATGCATATCCCAGCTTCCTTGGATTTAAGTCTATTAATTCTTCTCAAAAAGATGGCAAAGCACACCTCAGGCCCAGGGAGCATCCTGCTCTTTGCTTGCTGACCACTGGAGGGAGAAAGCAGGAGACAGTTTCTGTGCTCCTATCTCTCAGACAGTTTTTAGCCAGACAGCCATTCTTCCCTAAACCTTTCTGAAAACGTAAAGATAAGACAACAAATTTTCTCTCTTCTGAGCTACAATTAATTTTCCTAATTCTGGAACATGAAAGTAAATGAAAACAACCCCAAACTGTTCAATCCAAGTGAACAATCACTATATATAATCACTGGGGAAATTATTGGGATGCAGCTATTCCTGGATATTGATAATTTTTTTTTAGTGGTGATAGAGACAAATTCAAATTCCTTCATGGGAAATAATACATTCAACCTCTGTCTTTGCTCACCCAGGTGAAATAGATCCTTCTCATTTATTTGTGAATCCAAACCTTTCTCTCTCCCCCAGCTTATCCAGCAAGACTTGAGTTCACTGATAATTTCTCACTGATAGTGCCTTGATATGTAAGAGCATACGAGTAGGTGCTCAGAACAGGACCTTTGGCTGATGGCTCTGGGAGTGACAAGGGAGGGCTTTTGCCCAGACATCTTGGTAGCCATGAGAATTTTCAGCATCTGTTGGACTTTTTAAAGAGAGCTGCAGCACTGCTGCACGTTCTATGTATGGCTAATCCCTGGCAGTTTTCTGCAGGAGTTTCCAGCTAATTTTATCCTATAGTCACTAACTCTTGTACTGTACAGGGAAGCGACTGGTCCTTGTTCTCTCCTTGGTATCCCCTTGATTATTCTCTGTCATCCTGCTGAGACATCCTCCTTCCCATGGAGGGAGAAAGACTTTCAGCTTCTTTAGCCACCCAGAAACTCTGTGACAAAAATACTGTGATTGTATTAGTAAATAAAGTATCCTTCCAACGCTCTCCCAAAAAATAGCCAGTACTGTCTGCTGGCTGCTTTCCTTGCATGCCCTGGTAGTGTTTCTCATATATTTCTTTGCAGCTGAGACATGGACTGATGGCTTTTGCTGGCTGCTGCCAACAGTTCATCTTGAGCCAGTAGGTGGCAATGCTGGCACATGGCATTTTTTTAAATCTATCTACCTATCTATCTAGATATCTATCTACCTATCTATCTATCTACCCATCTTTTACTTTCCTATCATTTCCCAGCTTTTCTACACCGAATGATGTGCGATTCAGCATCATGCACACACCTCCTGAACTGATAAACTATCTCTGCTTCATATTTACTTTATGGTGAAGACTTGTACCATTTGCAGATGCTGTGAAGGAAAAAGCAGGCAGCTCTTGGGAAAAAATGAAGTTGGATGCTCAGGCATGGTCAAGGATCAGGCAATTCGAGGTAGCCCACAGAACTCCCAGTCCTTGAAAGGTCAATATCATTTTTAGTGTAGCATTTTTCTAAAGATGTTTTTCCACCAAAATCCATTAATACTTGAGATAAAAATTTAAGAATCAGAGAAGACTAAAATGGAGCATCCTTTCCTATTGAAATTTCGTATAATTAACCAATTAGACACTCAAATCTGCCTCAGTGTTCAGAATGAGCACTTACAGAAGTACAGTATCTTTCAGAGCCCCTTTTCTGCTCTAAGGAAATAATTCCAGTTGCCAGCTTCCTAATTTCATAGCCTGCCTGTTAATGCTTCCTAGACAGCAGCTCTAGGCAAGAGTCCTTCCCATTTATTTTCTGTAAGAGTGCTCCTTGGAGTCTGCTCCTAAAACACATCCAGTCAGGTCCATCCGTTGTCATAGGCAGAACTCATTATCTCTTTGCTCCATGCCATGCAGTGTCTGATTTCAGGGGAATGTCTTCATCCCGTGTTCTCTCTACAGTGCTTAATTTGCACTGTTTTCCAGAGTTTATTTCTCAGGAAGTGTGTACATTGCAAATGAGGTTATAGTTTAGACTCATCTCTTAGAAATAGATGCCTTCACATACTGATTACATGCAGGCTAGGCATTTTAAATGTAATATACATTTACATGGTTAAAGTTACCATGGCAGATCTTCACTTATCCTTCTGGACAAGGTAATTTAGCAGGACATACAAGTGACTGCCTGCAAATTGAGGCAGTTAAATAGTGCCCTCATTTCCCTGAACTGTATATAGAATATTGCAAATATTGGTGAGAAAAAGACATAGAGGGCAGGAAAGGCATTGACCACACAGTGTATTTGTGCAGACTGCACATGGCTGGAGTATGTAGGAAGTACATCTCTGTCAGCAGTTTATTTTGCCTCCACAAAAGCCTAAAAAGAAAAGAGGCAAGAGCTGTGCTCTGCTCTGCTCTCTATCACCTGCATGCATCTGAGTTTGCTTTATTAGAAATCACCCTTGCAGCCTGAGCCCATGAGAGGAGGAGAGTTGTAACCAGATGGTCAGAAACTGTTCACCACACATATGTAAGAATAGAGGAGTTTCTGGTTCATTTAGTCCTGACTTCATCTGAAGTGATGCATATTTTAACATTAAGCTCCAGCTACGGCCATCCTGAAGCTGTACTGATCTTTGTGTGCTGGTGGATAATGGAGTACATGCAGGTGAACAACCTCATTTTATTAGCACACATCAGCCTTCACAGCTCCTTCATCTGGTAGTAAGAGCATAGTGTTTTAACTACCATTTTAGGCCTCTATAGAAGTGCAGATATTCTAATACAGATAGGAAGAAAAATATCCCTTGGTCTAAGTTTTTGCAAATGATTTCTGTTCTCTTTTCTGATAATTGTAGACAATTTTCTCTTTAAGATCCTATTCTTCCTTTCACTAATGCACTTACTTACTCATATCTATGGGAGCACCTTGTCTCCTGACTCCTTTTGCTGGCTCGTTACATATATTTACTGCTGCATTTCTCTGAAGTAATTTCATTAAATTCTGTCTTATGATTATCCCAGAAATGTACTGTTAGTATGCAGTGCCCTTTCATGTTCATAACAAATGCAAGGTCATTCAGTCTCTAAAGTTTTATTAATATCTTTCGATCATTTAAAAATTAAAACCAGTTAGTTACTGTATGATTTTACCTCTTTCCATTAACAGCAAAATAAACCTAATTTCCTCCAGCTTTCTGCTTTACAGCTCAAACCTTTTTTGAGTGCTATTATGATTGCCCACGGGTAAAACAAGTTCAGTAGAATATCAGCTGTTGAATCTCCAAATAAATATTCGTTTGAGGGAGTACTTTGCATCATTTTGTAGTTACTTAAGAGACATTTCTTTTCCCTTAGACTCATGAAAGGTGACCATTAACGCTAGTAGTTTTAAAGTCCTACAAGTATGAGGCGTGAATGTGAACACTTCTGAGGGATTTGGAAAGTATTTCTGAGAGTCCAAAAGGCAGATTAAAAGAGAAATGATTAGAATATTACATTGGCTCAAAGCCACATTTGCAACCAAATCCAATCAACATTAAAAATAGAAAATAAACAAAGAGCACTGGGGGGTGTCAGGTCTTCAGGATACCTCTTCAGACAGACAAGTTCCAGCTTTCCCTCACCTCCTTGGGTCTGTCTTGATACAAAATATTACATCTATATTCATACTGGCTAAACATAAATTGTTACTAGCTATATCTTACATTGCTAATCAACTTAAAATCTTTGTTTCTAATCTCTGTGATGCTAGACAGCCACAGAGACCATTAACTAAATTCTTATCTTGTTCCTCTGCAGAAACATTATATTCCCACAGGAGCAAAGCAGAGGCAGAGTCTACCTAAATTTTAACCACCACAGGGGCAGAATGATGTTTCATGTGTATCCAGGCCTGAAAAGTACCAGTTCAGTTAGATTACAGATGTTTGTTGTCCTCAGAAGAGCTGAGAATCTCAGGATGTTCTTGAAAGGTCTTATTTATTTAAAGAGTCCTTATATACATAAAGAGTCCAAAGTTTGTCTATAGGTGGACAAGGAAAGAGGGCCAACTTCATTAAGGAATCCAGGAAATTTGGCTGGTTTGTTTCATGAGAACAGGTGCAGCATAGAAGTACTGGATGCTATGCTTCTGCTAGAGAAAAGGTGGGAAAATGACGAAAATGACAAAAATATTTGTGGAGAAAAGAAAAAGAAAATCAAAACAAACTGAAAATGTTTTCCATAGCTTTGAAGCTGAGAAAGTCAACAAAGTATTGACATGCCAATGAGTTATGTC
>VXAB01005230.1:0-37033 GCA_013399175.1 Odontophorus gujanensis
GGCAGCGAGCCGCAGCCAACCACCGGTTCAGCAATGAATGGGTGGGGAATAAAAGATGGCTGCGGGAGCTCCGCGGGCAGGTAGCCACGTGCGGCGGAGGCGGCCGCGGCCGGGAGCTCTGCAGGGCGGGCTGCCGGGGCAGCGGGGCCGGGGCGCGGGGTGCCGTCAGTGCCGCGTCCCGGCTGTGAGCGCGCGGTGCGGTGCGCCGCGGAGTGCTGCGGCGCTTCCTGCTCGGCACGCGGGTCCGCGCCAGGCCGTCCCGGCTGCGCTCAGGACGGGATGCTCTCAGGGTTTTCTTAATTTTTTTCGGGCTTTCCGTCTGCCCGATGCACGCTTTAATATTCTCAGGCCTCGGTTTTGCAGTCGGCCTGCTGCTTCGTAGCGAGAAGCAGGCTCCCCGCCCTGCGAACCGCCGGGATCCGCGGGCACGCAGCGTGTGCCGTGGCTCGGGTGACCGGCCCGGCTCACGTTACGCATTCCTTATCTCCTGGCCGTGTGTCGGGGCTGTGCTTTTGTCCTCTGAATCGCGCCCGCGTTGGGCTAACTGCCTGAAATTATTTGTAATCCCGTGAAGTTTCGGTTACTTCCCTTGCGAGAAAATAAAAAGGGAGAGAAGAAAACCCTGCAGGTTTCAGACAAAAGAGGCTCGGCCTGTTGGCGAAATGGGACGCGGTCCCGGGAAACCCGTCCCGGAGTTGAGCTATAGGTGCTTGGAGCTCACCATTAGTTGCATGTGTGAAAAATGAGCGCGTGGATGGGGGCTGCTGCTCTGCTGGAATCTCAGGAATGCGGGCAGACTTGATGGGAGCTTTAGTGACTCAATAACGCTTGGTTTTCCTGGGTCGCTTTCTCATTGTTACTTTACCTCTTCCAGAGATGCTGAAGATAAACATAAGCTCATCACAAGGACTGAGGCGAAAGAAGAGTATCTTCTTAAAGACTGTGACTTAGACAAGAGGGAACCAGTGCTCAGATTCATTGTGAAGAAAAACCCTCATAATCCTCGGTGGGGTGACATGAAACTTTACTTAAAACTGCAGGTATAGAAAATCCCGGGGCATTTACCACTCTTATTTTCCTTTGTATGACTTTGCCGATAACCTGAATCTTTCAGTTCAGTTCGGAGTTCTGAGCCCTGTGGTGAGGGTGGGCATGTTTACACCAGTTGTGTCAGTTCTCTCTGTGGCTGAAGTAGAGAGGTGCGGTCCAAATCCACACAGAGATTCGTGTGTGGGAGCATTGTGAACACATTCAGTGAGCTTGCCCACCTGGTAACAGAAACAAATGCCCAGAGTTACCTGTGGAAGGAACGTTCAAATCTGGGAGCCAGACTTCTCGAGGCAGAGGCAGGATTTGTGTCGAGGTTAACAACGCACATAGATCATACTGACGAGTTAGAATAGTTTACTTCTGTTGTTTTAGGGCTAAACGATGCACTTGTGTCCATCCTGTAGGTAGTCAAGCGTGCTATGGAAGTCTGGGGGAACGAGGAATCCTTGCAAGTAGCAAAGGAGCTCCGCCGTGACAGCAGAGAGAAGATGAAACAGAAGAAGTTTGATAAGAAAGTTAAAGGTAAGTGGTTAAACGTAACTTACTTAGATAATGTGGGACCTAAAGCAGTTCTCTGTCAGTTCATTCCTGCATCTGCTCAAAATTGTCAGTTTTCAGTATGACAAAATGGACATTCGTCATGGCCCATGTGAGCGAGCCAGGAGCAGTCTGGTCTGCTCTCAGAGCTGACCAGAAGTGACAGAAGGACAGTGCATTACAATGCTTTTTAAATTCTCTGGTATGATGCAGAATGTACCTTAAACATTCTCAACTCGTGTCCTCAGTGGTTAACATCCTTACTATTCTAAAGTCACATTTAGAAGAGTTTTCAGATGGAGTAATTCTGACAGGTGCTTTCAGCTCTGACATGCTAGTTGTTTTTTTAAAAGACTGCACATTTGTTTCTTAGCAAAGACTGTGGCTTTGCATGGCATCTGTGTTGCCCATATTACGCCTGTTCAGGTTCTTACTCATAGAGCCCAGAGGAGGCAGAACATAGGATTGAGCAAAGACAGGAATTGCAGCAGGCTGCAGCCAAGATGGTGGAGTGCAGGGCAAGAACAGGCCTCGACATGACAGCGGTTGCACCCTGACTGACTTGGTTGAAAACGTTGCCACCCTTTGCTGCTTAATATTCTTGCTGCCCACTTGCAGCACCTGGATAGCACGTCCTGCTCATTTGCAACATGGCTGCCACAGCTGCACACCCAGCTCACACTGTGGGGTGTAACGCTTAGAGAGCCCACTGGGACTGGGTTCAAAAGCACTTGTCAGCCCTGTAAAAGGAGGAGGTGGCTTTATAAAAGCTTTTTTTAATGAAGCCTTTTCCTCCTCGTTCCAGCTAACCTTTCTAGATACCGTTGAAGGGCAGCCCTGAAGAGGCAGTGGGCAACACCTGCTCCTTCCAGATAGGAAACTCCTCTGAGATATTCTCATGGTAGCAGCCCGCCTTTAAAATCATGCAAACGAGGTGAAGTTAGGTTGGCTGCAAGGCAGATCAGAACTTGTTCTTGCAGTACCAGCTTTGCCTTCACATTCATGGAAGATAGTCAGCTAGCAGGTTGCCAAATGGTAGGCCTTGGAAAGGTGGGTGGCTTGAGTATTATTAACACTTCAAAACCTTCCAAAAATGTTCTAAAATTTCTCATCAGAACTTCGCCGTGCAGTGAGGAGCAGTTTGTGGAAGAAGACAGCTAGTATCCATGAACATGAATACGGACCAGAAGAAAGCATCGATGAAGAGACATACAAGAAGACGTGTACTGTATGTGGCCATGAATTAACTTATGAAAAGATGTGAAGTTAATCTGTTTGTTAAATTTCATTATTATCATTTTTAATCATATTCTTTATTAAAGAAATGAGAGCGGGGAACAAGCTGTTGTCGAACTCTGTGAATAATGCAGTCAGTTCTGTCTGTACAGAAGAAGGTTAGGCTTTTCAGCTCGATCTTGGGGCAGAACATGCACATTTTTAACAGGTTGGAAATGGTTGCCTGGTGGGATGAGATGTTGGCATTGTTACATTCATGTTACATGCTGATGAAATTTGAACAAGGTAAATTTCCCTCTAGTCTTCCTTCTTTCAGGGGACAAGGAAGTCTCCGTAGTTGCTCCTGCTGATGTTGCTTTGCTGCTATTAGCCACAGGCAGACAGTTGCTAAAGCACTGCTTAGGTGATTAAGAGGGGAGTGCCACGAGGACCTTCTCCCTCCATGTGGAGATGGAGACCTCCAAGCTTGATGGAGGGAGGTTTCTTGTTTCAGGAGAATTCTCAAAGGAAGGTAGCATGCTACAAGATTCAGACAGGTTGTTGCCATGTTTTGTACTGTGAAGACTTAAGTATTCTGTACTGTTTCTTTCCTGTTTTGGACCAAAAAAGATGGCTCTCACAGTAAAAGCATACCTTCATTTACCAGTACGGCTTGTGTGAATGGTTTCTGATAAAAACCTATTGGTGGGCAAGTGGGGAGCAGCATTCCAGGGTAGATCTATCTAAACTGATCCAAACGTTGTTTGTTTGCACTAGAGGTGGACTTTGGTCCAAGTACAAATTCCTCAGTTTTTTTTATCTTCACTGCTCTTACACACAGTGACCAGGGAACACATGTGAAGATGGCCACCGTGAAGGAATGTTCTCTCAGGGGTTCTGTATTTGCTCACCATGAAATCTGCTGAGGCATATGGGGAGCTGGGACCCCTGTGGCTGTGCAGCACTGAAACAGGGCAGGGAGGAAGGCTGGTGGTACTGCTGACCTTCACTTCTCAGCAGCTCTTCCATCATCTGCAGACCTTGGTGACCTGCTTTCCCACCACCAAGTGCAGAAGCTCCTCTGAGGGCAAGAAAATGGGTGTGTGGAGTGAGTTACCTGGCTGGAGGGAGCCATTCAGGTCGTGGTTCTAGGCTCCTCAATGCAGCAGGTACATCAGGCTGCGTGTGCTGTGGGTACCCAGCTCCCTTGCAGCTCAGGGCAGAATGGTGCTGTGCAATGGCTGCTGAACCACTTGCCTCCCACAGCAGACACCCTGGGGCCCGCTCTGGTTTTGCCTGCTGCAGTTGGGTAACAGCACACCTCAGAAAAGAGGTGGGGGCAAAAGAGGGGGAAAACCTGTGCATCAGCATGCTCCTGGCACCAGGCAGCATGCACACATGCATCACTTAGCTGTGCACACAGGGTCAGTTTGTTAACAGCCCATAGCACACAGAGCACGGGTGCATGTGTTGGCATACCAGCAGTGGTACAGGGGAATAAAAGGGCTCCATACCCATCTGCGTATGACAGCAGTGTAGCTCAGCAATGACTGCTCTATTTCAGTGGCTCCCCACAAAGAGGTAGGACAGACACAGCAGTAACCCACTTCACCTTCATTTATTTTTGACTTTAATAATTGTGCATATATTTTTTTCCAACCAGACCACATTTCCACAGCACCTTTACACTCTCCACCACCCCATTCTGCAGCAGTTCCAAGTTCCTCAAGTTAGCTAGCTGCTGGTATCACTGTACAGGCATCTCATTCTTCCTATACACTGACCCAGTTTCCTAAGTCAAGACAGGTGTATACTACTGGACTGGAAGAGGGGAAGGTTTCCAAAAGACTATAGAGATCTCAAAGCCCATTATGGGAGTTCAATCCATTGTGAAAGTGCAAATTTTGTTTTAAAACACAGGATTACGCTGTCCATGTGCCAGTATTTGCAACTGGATCCCCAGCACCGCTATTTGTCAAGGCTCAGAGCAAGTTACAGGTCTGCACATGGCAAGCGCATTGTCACCTTTACAGAAATCACATTTACAGTCATTTGATCCCCATCATTAGTTCATATCAGAACTCCTTTCTGATCTGAAACAGCGGAAGAAAAAAACCAAACACCAATTAAAACCTCTACAATGCTAAATGTTTCTTTTAAAAAACACTATTTAATTGCTCAAGAACGTTAACAGAAAGATTTGAAGCAGAACTGTGCATGACTGACAAAACCCTGGCATAAAGCAAATCTGTAACACATAACAGTATACTCTAAAGGAAGAGAGGGATCAGTCAAACTAGAGGGGGTAAGCAGTAAAAGCAGAAGTAACAAACTGAAGTCTATGAGGACAAATCCAACTGCTACAAGCCACGTACAAGCTTACGTCAACACTCAAAAAATTTCCTCTTTGCTCCCCTCACTTTATCAGGAGGTCAATTTATCAATGCTGGGATAAACTGCATTACGAAGCGTAACACTGAAAAAAATAATTCGTACAGGAACAAAATTATTTAGAATTCATCAATTTCAAGCTCGAACTGAGTAGCACTGGGTATGAAATTCTTAAAACATTCACCTGCAGAGTAAAGAGAACATAAACAGCTTGGAAGTACGCTGTACAGTACACACCTGAGCACCTAAGGCAGTGTTTGCCATTCATCACCGCTTATCATAACACAGACCACTGTGATTTGGCATTTATATAAGTAATGTTATTTGCATAACTCAAAACTAAGGCTACTCTATTTTCAGGTTATGCCTTTCCTCAGTCTGAGTCTCCTGGCAAGGTACCACTTCAGTTAGCATTAAAATGCTCTCAAGGTGACGTGGGAGCCACATGCTGCCGTCGCACTTTAAAGCAGGAAAGGGTAGCAGATACAGCCACCACAAAGCAATTGCTACTAAGCTGGACAAGGAGTGGCACCCACTTCATCCACCATGGGTAACAGAAGCATTTCTGGCATCACTGCAGGCCTGCAGGTCTAGTCCAGTGCAAGCATTGCAGCCCAACTAATCACAGGTGGGACCTCAAGAGCAAGCTGAACGCTGCCGTCCCTCACCCCTGGCGTTCAGGGCTGGAGTCTCCCGAAACACAGTAAGGGCTGCAGCACCAAAGCAGAAAATCTGTCCCACTCCCAAGTATTGCTTACTGCTTCTATTTACCAGTGGACAAGGTACTGCCAGGAGGGGTTCACAATTTTGACCAGACTGCAAAAAAAGATTGCATTTTTCAGAATTTATCCATCAAATTCCTCTACTGATTGCTTATAGCTACTGGAATAAGACACCGGACAATACATTTTAAAAACATACTCAATCCATATGCTCTAGACTACTTCAAAAGCTTAACCCATTCTTTCACATGCCCCGAATTAATACACTTTTCCTATGCCGTACTAGAGAGTTTATCACACTGCTCACTTAGAAAGTGCATTCCCTTTCACACTTAAAAAAACCACTACAAACTGTTTCACATTTCTGCAATTTCTTTGATTTAAGGGTCAGGCAGAGGTAACAAATCCTATACTGTGTTTTGGCTAGTTTATGTTTTTATAAAAACAAGGGAGAAACAAAAATGCTATCGTGAAGTCAAGAGTCAAACCAAAATAAAAAAAGATTAAAAGAATTCACGCTTTGCTTCACGTCAATCCCCTACAAGCTGTATCTAGTAAGGCTTAGGATGCTTACAGTCTGCTGTTGGTTAGAGAATTGAATTCTTTCGTATAGGAGCATATGAAAGCCAGTTTTAGTCAAAAAGTTTTTTTTTTTTCATCCCCATGTCAAGTTAAAAAAAAAAAATAATTATCGCTGCAGTCCTGCAAACAAGACTTCAACCAGGAATACTCCTCAGGCCTGCAGAGCACAGAACTGTTGAAACACAGCCAGTATGTGATGGTCCAACTCAGCTGTAAACAGGAGGTTCTCGAAGGTCACCATGTACTGCTGGATGATCTGGTGATGCTGATAAATAAAACAACATCTGTGTTGGTGAATGTTGTCATCAAAGCTGTCGTGCACACTGCATCTCCTCAACACGTGCACCACGGACTAAAAGCTCAATGCAGAGCTGGTGGCAGAGGGAAAGCACACACTGCTACATGGTACCAGGAAACACAGTACTTCTAGCCCTAGACACCACACAGGGTGCAGGGTGTCCCAGAGACTACTGCAGAGACACTCTAACAGATGCAAGGCATTTGCCTTAATCTGAAGCTACACCAGATAAGGGTTCAGCCCACAGGAGAATTACACCACCACTCCTTTCAGTCACTCACTCTTCCATGCCCTTTCTGCTCATACAGGTACAATTTTCTATTACTGTAACTTTTACCTAATTACATGATTTAACAGAGGCTACAACTGCTGGGCTCAGCAGCCACCAGCACTCCTGCACCTGCCCACACCTCCTGAGCTGAGCAGAGAGAGGGCACTCACCTGCAGGAAGATCTGCTGCAGCCGTTCTATGCAGCTCTTGTACCACGGTGTAAATACATCAATTCCACCAGTTTCACAGCGCACTAAGTGCTCAGTTAACAACATAATGAAGCGCTTCAAGAGGAAAGAAAAAATACATTTGCTCTCCGTCATCAAATGAAAGCAGGTTCCTAACCTCAGGTAAGTGCATCTAGAGAACAGAAACTTAAAATAACAATGTGAGGATAAGGGTTTCACTTCACAGACACTGGATTATAGTCAACAAACAAAAATCAAGTTGCTTTTTCATTGAGGAATCCACGTGGTCAAAGAACTCCATTCCCGTGCACTTAAAACTAAAGAGGTCCCTTTGTGCTTGGCTGCAGTTTGCTGTGGGATGAAGGATCAACTCTGGCCCACAGCAAGCCCATCAGCTCTTTCATATATCCTCATCCCTACAAGATACCTGAGTTAAAACTGACACTGGAAGCTTGTAAATTCAGTAACCTTAAAAGCCTGGAAGAGAGGAGAGTTTGCCCACTGTTACCTGGAATATAACAAGGAAGAGATTCTTCTGCTCACTCTGTGCTGACTCAACCTTCTCCTGCAAGCGCTCTATCTGCTCCTCCAGAGGTCCGTCCTCCCGATCACTGCTCCGGTCATCATCATCGCTGTCTCGCTGCAAGGGACAACACAAGCCTAACTAGCAGCAACACGTGGACACTGTCAATGCCCTGATTCCACCTGGCATAATGCTGCAGAGAGACTGTCGCTGCCTTTTAGCTCGTCAAGTTTTGTATTTGGAAGGGCATTTACTTTCAGTAGGACCAGAAAATCCACTTGGAATAAAAACACCAGTACGGGAAAGGTCTGAAAAAACGCTATCAGAGTACCCAGAGGAAGCTTACATACTTACTAGGATGAAAGTAAAAACACATGGTTTTCTCGCTGCCTACAAACCAAAACACCCCACTCCTCCAAAGAAAAGCAGTAACTCCCTTCACAAAATGAGCAGATAAAACATGCACACACAAAATACCTACAAGATCATGGTACCAAACCTGTGATATCACATAGAAAGGTCTTACATAAGATCAAATAGGATACAGGATGCCGTCTGACAGATTATGGTACACTCAAATACAGATGTTGCTTCCCCTGAAAAGATTGTTTCCTTGTAAAAATACCCACAAATTAGCAGTTAAGACTTCAAATATGTACAATTTGTGACAAGCACAGGGACATACCTTGCCTTACCTATTGAACAGCAAATGAAACTAGTTATCAGGAGATAGTGATAGCTCCTAGCTAGCATAAAAAAATGGAAAGATCAGAGCAATGGGAATTTCCTGGTACCCTTTTCATAGGATCTCACTTCCGTCCTCTGCTCCTCCTCTACAAAGAATTCTTGAACTTAAAATGGTGAATGCAATCTAAGAGAAGCTTTGGACTCATTCCATAGTAAGGCAATCCACTCTGTGCTGGGAACATCAAAATCTGATGGTTTACTTCCTCTAAAAGGAATGATGATGCAGCAGAGCACCAGCCTGCAGGACCACTCACTGCTGCATACAAAATGCTTCTTCCTGGCAAAATACTCATTTGAAGTATTCAGTAATAAAGGGCTGCAGCAAGAGATGAGAACAGACACAAAAACACTGACGTATTTGTTTCAGTATGCCAGAGAAGCTCTTTGCCTCGCAGTATGATCCATGACTGTAGCCAGGCCTTCAATAATTACTGGCATTTATTAACTGCTGATCAATGTAAATTGAGGATGCAGACAGCTGTAACAGCTGTTGCTTGGAGAGAAGAGAACAAGACGAAGGGGCTAGGACAAACTGACAGAAGCAGACTGCAAGGTGTTAGTGAACTCTCCACAAAAACTTCTGAAAGAATTAATGACTTGTGTGGGTTTCTTTAAAAACTATCAGTTTTTGGAACAAGTTAAAGACTCAGTGCAAGCAATTACATTCAAAGATCATGTATTAGCTAGAAAACTTGCCCATAAACTGATTTCTGTTACTGACAGAAATGTTACATTCAGCCAACAGTACTGTCCCTGCAGCTGCCAGACAGACACACTCCCACCCCATTTTACTATCCCACCTGGGACAAGAGAACACAACAGTGGCTTGCTCATCAGTTTGTGGCATACAGTAACTTAGGTCACACAGAATTGCTCAGAAAAATAACATGGAAGAGGAGACAACAGGTGCTGGTGTCCAAATCCAGCAGCCTCCATCAGAAGAGCAGTAACAGCCAACTTTTCGATAGCAAACAGCTGTTTCCGTGCACTTCTGCATGGAAGCCACAAGAATACCCTTCAACAAAACTCACTGTAAATACATAAACAGTTTTTACCTGTTCTTTCTGTTAACCAATTAGGTAATGGAATCCATACGAGAATGCAAATAGAAAAGATGCTAATGCTGGAAAAGAAACTTCTGCAAGAAAGCTTGGACAAAGCACAGACGTACAAATTAAAGATTTTACTAAATTCCCAGGTTATGGTCACCTTCAGAAATGTGGACTGAGAATATGTATCCAGTTTTGATGCCTTTCTATAATAAATGACCATATATATGTATACACACTCACACATCCTGGCAAGCATATTTATTCTGTCCTGCCCCAAAAGCAGCTATGCATCATTTTGACTGCACTGAGGTTTGCTTCACTTAGCTTAAAATAATTAAGAATGACAAATAAATTACTCACTCTTTTGTGTTGTCTGGCCAATCTTGCTTTAGTCTCCTCTAGCTCTTTGTGAATCTTCAAAACATGCTTATTCATCTTACGAATTGTGGAATGCAAGATCTCCCAGATGTAAAACCTAAATACACAACACAGGCTAACAGCCTTTGTCTAGCAATGTTCTTCCACCCTGACATGTTCAGAGGCTAACTGCAAAATGACACGCTCGAAAGATTCCCGACATATAAACACAATCCCACCTCAGAAAGAAAAAATGATAAAGTACATATTCTGTAGAAAAGACTAAAGGACAAGTGTACCCTTTTCTTGCAGCTGTAAACCGATCACTTAAAATACTAATTCAGACACAAGTTCACATGTTACCTTGTAAAATCATGTGCCAGCTCTGAGGAGAAGATCCAGTTTGCTACTGCAGCACAGTCAACAATCTGTGTCCGAATCATCTTGTCCACAAGCACAGCAATCATCTGTATTTTGTGAAAGACAAAACAGTCATTTCTACAGGAATAAGAAAAGGTCTTGGGCAACATAAGAAGCACTCCAGCCTCCGGTTTGATGAACTCAACAGCACTATTAATAGGTGATTTCAAAGTCTTTAGAAAACCACAGCTGTCTAGAAATGATATCTGATTGGTCTCCCCTAAAACTACTTAACTTAAGGTACCAGCAGCAACTGCATAAAGCAAGCACTCTTATTTTCTTTAACAGTTTCTTCTATTCCTTGTGAAAGTAATGAATTCTTCTTCATTAGCACACATACTTCCTTTTAAAAACAAAAATTACAAGCATTGAAGCTGGAAGTGAAGCAGCACAGACACAACTCCAAGTATATGACATCAAGGTACTCAAAACAGAGCCTACATAACTGTCACATCATCATACAGAAAGAGCAGCTGTTGGCCTACACTCTCAGTGAAATGCAGTAGTTTTCAAATATGGAAGTAACCTCTTTCCTACAGCTGCTACTGCACTTTAGGACAGACATGTTAGGGCCAGTCAGCAAAGTGCTTGCTTGCTGCAGGCTGTGCCACGATTCCAGGAGCTCTGCAAGTAAACCAGAAGAAAACTGCAGACTAAAGCAGCTACAAGCCATTCAGGAAAAAAAAAAAAAAAAAAAAGGCTTACATTAATTATGCATGTGCTTGAATGTCACAACATCTAAGAACCACAGTCTGCAGTGTATTTACCCTCACAACCACCCTTTGTCACATAAGGAAGTGTAACAAAATTCCTTTTAAGGAAGGGAAATTAAAATAACCAAACGAATCATACAGAAGACTCAGGACTCAACTTTCACATCCCAGGATAGCATCTTATGCTCTGTGTGTCTTCCTGTAATCCCAAGAACAACCTCTGACTACTTCGCCTGATGTTCCAGGGAGCAAGTTTAGGATTTGGGGAAAACATTTTATCGCTGTGTTAAAATTTCTCTTTATGAAGTCACCACCACAACCACACTAAAGTAGTCCAGTGACTACCAAAACCACCATCTGCAGAAGAGCCTTCAAAATACTGATAACTTACACCAGACCAAAAGACGTTCCCATTTACAACCGAGTAAGGTGAACTGAAAGGAAACTGGCTCTACAAGTACATATGTACCAGAGACGTTGTGGACACACAGACAAGAAAGCACGTGAGCAGAAGCAAAAGACTCAGCACATGCAGGGGAGGAAATTTCAGTTCCAAGATCAAGGCCTAAAATACATCATCACTTGGTATATTTTAAATGCAATTTTGATTTATTCATAAAAATCTATCCTAACTGTTCAGTATGAGTTTGAAGTCTCCATCTCAGCTTGGTCATACTGCAATACAAAGGAACAAAGAGGAAAAGGATATGGACATTAGACTGCAATAATGTAATTTTTTCTGATCCAATTCAAGTAAAGTAAATGCAGGTCAGATTGTAATCATTGCATTTTCAAGGTCAGTATTTTGGGCAAGAAATATAAGTAGTGTTTTTAATATATATATATACACACATATATAAAACTGTATTTAAAATATACCTATACAAGATGCTACTTGTTTTTTCAATTTCCTAAACTGAATTAACTAAAACTAAATTTCCTTTAAGAACCATGGAAAAGAGACCACAGGTTTAATGGCAGATTAAGGATTATCCCCTCTTTACAGTGGAATCATTTCTGAATGTCTGTACAATGCAGCTGTGAGGTACAGTCCCCTTTCAAATACAGTAACATGGAACTCAAGCACATCAGTACAGAATACATAATTAACACACGCAAATTCACTGTGAGCTCCTCATTTTTATTTCCATGTCTAGGAGAATTACAGCTGAGGGAGAAAACAACTGCTGTGAATAAACCAAACAACTGAGGTGTTTTCCACAGGTCTTCCAGGGTGCTATTTCTTTTGATTAAAGAATCAAACGTAATCATGCCTCTGTCTGACTGCTCCATTCTTAACAGTTACGGACTGCAGCTCTGCTCAGTTGCAACAGCAACTTCAACTTGATCTCTGTGGAATAACTGCAGAGCTTTTGATAGCAAATGGAAAAAAGCCTAAAGACTAACCAGGCTTCCCCATTTCCAAGAATTTGGCCTGCTACTGTTATGATATCTACATCTTATTTCAATTCTATACATCCACACCATTTTCCAGTTTTGAACAGAAACAAGTTTTCCTGCACAACAAACAGCACAAACTTGAGTTACAATGACACAACCTTTGCTCTCCCACAAGTAATTCTGAGAAATAAACTGCCATATGATTTGAACTTTAGTTGAAAGAAGACAACAATGAAGAAAGTTTTACGAGATAAAAAGTAAACTGTAATGCCCTATTTAATGTGACCTCTGAGAATTCAAACTCACAATGTTGCTTGACATTCCAGCCCCTTACCTGAGGATGGTTCTTCCAGACCTCGTACACAACTCTCAGAACATGGAGTTTTCCCTCATCACTTTCAGCAAGTGTTTTGAAGACTTCATGAAACCTTTTAAGAGATGTAGATTAGTCAGTGAAGAAGCAGTGCTCAGGACAAAAAGGTATCTGCTATGAGGTAAGTAGTTCAGACTGCCCAAAAAAGAAAGTTTTGGGACTTGATACAGCAATTCCTGAACAACTACTAACAGGAAAATACAATCATTTGAGCTAAGAATGATATGCTCCTAAAAGCACCTTAAATCTCAGTGGCAAATCTTCTCCTGGAAGGTGGACTGTGTTTCTCATTTTCCAAGAAGTAGGAGGCACACAAAAATGCTTTGTGTGCTTACCTCTGCTCAGCTGAGGCAAAATGTGCTGCTTTTAGAGCCTTAGTCCTTGATACACTTCCATAATTTCAGATGCTCACCCAGTCTGCCCCTTTTGAAGGAAACACTGCTAAAGCTTCTAACAAAATTATGAATGCTATGTAGCATTCAGCATAACTCAGCATTTTGTGAGCAACTACAGAGCACGCTCTCAGTGCTGTGAATGTTGGTGGGCAGCAGTGAAGATACTCACCTCAGCCTGTCTTTTATACTACTGACAGCAGGTTACTACCTACAGCTTATTGTACACATGCCTCCAAAATGCTTCCTGGTACAGATTTTTGTATTAACCACATACTTCTACCGAGGAACAGAAAAATGATTCATTAAAGTGCATCCACTTTCCTGGATCACAGACACTTAGTACCTCAGAAGCACAAAGTATTCAACTCAATGTGATGTATACATTTCTGTTAACTCTATTCGCATGTGTAAGTTCACATTTACAACACTTTCATTCCTTCAGTAAGACTGTCATTAGCTCTCAGGAGTCCTACGGCACTGTGAAGCATTTCCAACACTGCTGAAGCTTGCAGATCTTTTTTTTTTTTAACGACCTCATTATTACACCTAAAAAGCTCTGCCAACCCTCAAATAATGCACATATCACACTTACTTCGCCAGGGCACTGAAGGAGTGGCTGAAAGACTTGGCAGCTAGATGGAGTAGAGTCTGAACAAAGACTTCTATTTTCAAAGGATTGAAAGTAAATCCTTCATCTGCAAATTATTTAAAGTTGATACTGTTAAGTATTAGGTAAAACTGTGGAGATAACCAATGGTTTTAAATCATTTCATAAAAAGGTTTTGGCGATATGGCTGTGTAAGGCAGAGAAGGGAGCTGGCAAACAATTTTACATTTATTTTCACTAAGCACTATCTATGTTGCAAATAATCACACTCCCATTTTGTCATGGGGAAAACACATGGGAAGAATTCCAGGCCAGTGAAAAAGCTACTGGAGACACAGCACCTATACAACAACACAACAGCACTCATGGACAGCAGCAGAGGACAGCCAAGGAAGCTGTAGAGGTATGCAACAACATGAAGGCCTGGTAGACCACGAGGAAAGGAGAGTGGATGTGGACAATTGCTAAGAACAATTAGAATGCAGAAGATGGCTTTTTCTGCTATAGAAGAAAAGTCCAGCGAGCATGCACAATCCATATAGGTAGTAGAGGTGAATGGTGCTAAGTCTCCTGTACACCTAAAGACAAGCAGGTTGAAGAACATTACTGAGTGAACTAAAGCAAACTGGGAAACACAACAGTGCATCCCAGGGTAGAAAACAGGTTACTGTTGCCCTCTGCTTGCATATCAGAACACTGTCTTATACTGTGGAAATACTGGAACTTCATTGTGCAGATCAGTTCTCTCATTTTCTTAAAAGTTAAATTCTCACTCTTGCACTCTTCACTCCCCAAAATGTGCAGGCTTTAGGAATCAATACTGTCTGTAACTACAGATCTAAAAAGAACTCAAGTTTTGAGTCCCATTTTGAGTTTCTATCTTAGCAGAATCTTCTATGGACCATTAGTCAGGATTCAGGCTATCTTATCTGCACTGAGACTGCTCTGAGAGGATGGAAGCTCTTAGGGCAATGATTTACTAGAGGTAAGACAAATGGCATGAATTGTATTCCGCTGGTAAAGGCAAGGGAGATGCTAAATTCTATCACATTGCCTATGTCAACAATCTCAAGAAAACCCATATCAAACACTGAGTTACTTCTGTTAAGAAAAACAACTCTGCTTCTGCATATCACGGAGTCACAGAATTGTAGGGGCTGAAAGGGACTTCTAGAGATCATCTAGTCCTCCCCCGCCAAAGTAGGCTCCCTAGAGCAGGTTGCACACGTAAATGTGCAACATTTATATATATAACACTTATATAATGTGTTTACAACAAACCCTAACAATTATGCATTATTCTCACAGAATATTTTCATGTACTAATACATTCAAACCAACTATTTGAAGGAAAAACACAAAATGTGGTTAACCAGCACACATACAGTGCAAAAGGACTGTAAATTAACTAGAGTCTTGCAAAACCTAACAGCAGATACCTTACCATCATCATCATCCTGGTTTGGATTAGGCACATCTTTTAAAATGCTGAAGATTTCATCATTACTGGCCTTGTTTTTAATTGCAATTGTTAAACAGAGTGCCACAGTATATCCAGGAAGAGACCCTAAACAAAAGCAAAGAGGTAAAAAAAATTAGAAAGGGACTGACTATCTTTTAATAATAGCTTTCCTATCAAAGAAGCAAGTACATTTCCCAGCTATGCATAACTAGTTGTTTCAACATCACTGTCCACATCACTATTCCATTAAAACTATTCAAGCAGGTTTCATCTTTGTATCAAATTCAAAACTTCTGGCAGAATCTTTAGAGCTGAGGGCAAGAAATTGCTCTTCTATCTTAAAGCCCTATACAGCTGTATGGTAACTGCTGAGTCACCACCTGAACCACTGATTTAAGAGCACCTGGAAAAAAGAACCAGTCAGTCCTGGGAGCACGGGTGAAGGCAATTCACTTGCTCAACTGCAAGGGGTGAAGAGTCAGGCTCCACTCCTCTTAGACCTCGTATAAGGGCTGACTGCCGCTGAGGAAGGATCTCTTGTTGAAGATCTCTCCTTTGTGGAATTTTTACTGCAAGCCTCAATCCTCAGAGAAGGGTGAGCATTCCCTTTTCTTCTTTCTTCTTAACATCTTCTCATTGTGTTGGCCCTGTTGCCATTAACAATAGCTTCCCTCAGCTTCCTAAAATACAATACTTTCTTTTTTTTTCCTTCACTTTATCTTGGATGGTGAAATATTTACCAGTGAAAACAATACTAGTGGAATGTTCTATTGAATTCAAAATAGTGGTGTGCTCCCTTGCTTCAACTTGACTCTTTGACTTTAATACTTACTATTGCTTTCATCTCCGTACTTGTAGATACACACTGGATTTGCAGGACTGAGGACAGAAAAGCTTGCAGGAACAATATCAATTATTCGCTGATGGTAGGAGAGCCTGCAAATAATTTAACAGCAGTAGAATTGAAATGGGTTAATTCTAAAGTCATTCCTTTACAATGGCTTCCTGGTACATAAGTTTCCTGTATGTTAAGATAATACAATTGTACTGAATAAAGTGCTCATGAGTAAGATCTACGTAAAATATTAATAGATGCTTGCTACTTGAATACCTTGATACTAGGACTTCATCCTCACACCACACAGCTTTTCTTAGAGGCTGCTTGCTAGGATGCCTCATGCAAAAGCTTAAGATACTATTCAGAAAACTACTAAGACATTGTCAGTCAAAGGAGAAAAAATAATAAACGCCTTCAAGTCTAAAGATCTCTTGATTTTTACTTTCCAGCTCACTTCCAGCGTAAAAAAAGGAGTAATTTGGTGAAATGGAGAAACACAGCAGAAAACCTGGGTTAGATCTGCAGCACGTTAATACTGCATATGCCTGTATTAAACTCACTCCAAAATAGACTGTTTATACCTAAGATTCTGAACAATGTTGTCTTCATGAACATTTTACTATGTCTCCTATCCCTTTATGTCAAAAATTGTGATAGTGTATTCTTGTTGGGTTCTGACAGCATTTAGTTTGTAGGTTATAACGTGTAGGTTGTTCTGAAAGTAACGCCTCCTAGTAGGTTCTTATAGAAACTACAAGTAAACACAATAACACTATTTGATGGAGCAAATTCTCAGCTATGAAAGACTACTTTTCAGCATAGTCACCTTGTTCATTGGTGAAAATGCAGAACTAACAAGAGCCTGCATGCTGTGCTTGTTAAAATCTGCACCAACAGAGCTGACCTCAGTCACTGTCACCACTGCTGAAATGCACCATCCACCCCTCACTGTGCTTACATCCACTGGCTGCTGTCCATGAATACTCAACATAATAAAGGGTGCTACTTTTCCCCAAGGAGGAATTAAATCCCTCTCGCCTTTGCTTCATATGCACTTCCATACCATACATCATCCTGCCAGACCGCCCCTCTGCTGCCATCTGTTGCATGGCCACAACATGGAACGGAATATTGGCAAGGAGATTCAACTCCTGCTGCCATACCATCAACATCTGCTTCTGACAGTGTGGGCAACATAGTAAAACAGGAAACATTACTTCTGCATTACTTTCGTGTATTTTTTAAAATTGACTACTGACATCAAAGAGACTCACAAGAACTAAAATCCACTTTTAGTTTTTAGAGTACCTAAATCCAAATACTTCTCAGGACTATTGGCTGACCTCTTTCTCTCCATGCCTACGGTGAAGGGCGTCTCTTCATAAACATGTAAGCGTAACTAGAGGAGACAGTTCACTGCTATGTGTTTCACCTGTTTCTCCCTCTGTCTGCTAGAAATAGTGCCCTACAACAACTCAATTAGAATAACATCATACAAACAACAGACTTGTCTCAGCTGAAATGGAATTATCAACAGACATATAGAACACGTTACAAAGAGTTTGGCAGCATCCAGAAGCAAAGATCGCTCTATGTAGAGTATAGCTACTTACAGATTTTACTTACCGCATGCATTTTTCCAAAACCTCTCTCACAAATTTGGGTTTGGGTTTTTCAAGGTCCTGAGTAAGACAATCTGACCTACCAAAGAAAAGACGGTGCTGGCTTTTAGGGAGTTTGTGATTTAGCCTCTTTTTCACTTGCTCTAATACGTATAAAACAATCATGGTGTAAGCACAGCTGTACTGCTTGACACTCTTTTACAGTATACACATTCTTAAGACAGCGAGATAGCTCATCACCATTTCCTTACTATCAGTAATTTTGAAAAGTCATCTTTATGTGATATATTTAAGTAGCTCTCCTTTCCACAACAGATTAAAAGTAACTGGTGTTTTTTTCCCTAGGAGAACATTGTGCAATTTTATAGCCTGCTTCTCCCTCACAGGAATTTCTGAGCTTCTGGTTGATTTCAAATGCAGTACCTCAAATAATTACAAGATTTGTGAAAAACAGCAGCTTGTAAGAAAAAGAACATAAGCTTTCCCATCAAGAAACATCCATGCAAATTAAAAACTAGTTCTCTGAACATCTCCAATGGGTCAGTCAACACTGCACTTAGACTAACCAGCAAGCACACAGCTCTATGATGACAACAAAAGAAACTTAAAGTAATGCCACAGTTAATGTATCATAAAGACTGAACCCCTCCCCACGAGAGCTGGGCAGATCAGTTGTGGAGTAAATATGGTAGCAATCCTCAGAAACTGGGTCTGAATGAAGGACTTAAACAGAAAGGCAGCAGCAGGCAGCCAGCACAGTGCCCAGAATACAAATCCAGTGGAAGCCTGTGGTTAGGCATTGTTGGAGACTAGTGAGCTCTTGCCAGGAATGCAAGTTCAAAATTTAGCATAAGAATGGACAGCAGGGCCAGCCCTACTGGAAAGTCAGGTATGAAGATTTTGCAGGAGGGAAACTGATTCCAAGATCTCACAGATAAAGTTGAAAATTGAAGGTTTGGCATAGGACAGAGAGTAACATCACAGAATGAGCACAGGACAGGCAGAGCACAAGGGCAAACCACTAAAGTTAGGGAGCCATTCCAGGAAGTCTGCCAACAACCAAGAGGGCACGGGATAAAACAAAGGAATGGTGTTTCTGCTTCTCCTCTTCAGGGAACACTTGCACTGGCTTGATATTTATCACAATATTAGTCAGGGACAATACAGAGAGACTGAAAGGATTATCAGGACAATATACCTCTACAACGGTGATGAACCATCAAAAAAATACATCTCTGAAAAGCTGGAGGAAAGCAATTAAAGGGGCTAGCATACTGTGACACCTTCTGGTAAGCCTGAAAGTTTATGGTCTTTGCAATATGAGTTTCAGATTAACATGAGAAAACTTACCAGTCTTCCCAGCTCCAACGGAACTGGAAGTTGCTCAAGTGGTGAGAAAACCAGTTAATGAATCTTCATCATAAGAGGGGAAAAAAAGCTCTATTAAATATTCAAAGTGCAGAAAAACTTCCATGTGAGATTTTCTTGTAAATATATTCTGTATGTCAAAGGCAGTACAGCATTACATTTATGTTGGTGGATACAAAAGACTAAGTTCAGAAAATCAGCAACTAAATATTCTAGCCAACAGACAGCTTGTCGTGTTCTACTGCTCCGTACAGACAGATGACATAATAAGCTAACAATTAAAACAAACTCACTATTAATACCCAGCTTTCACATTTTTTATGAGTAATTAACAGCTCTCCTTCACACAAACCAACTCTCTGCTCCACCTCTGAGTGGCAAAAGTACCATAATTTCAGTTCTTGTAGAAGTTTTTTACAGCACTTTAGTGGAGTGCTTTGGGAAGAAAAGGCACAAGCCCCCCAGACTCCTATTCGGATTGATCAAACCAAGAACCCTCCAAAATTGCTACAAACAGCAACCACGAATTTATAACAAGGATTTTGGATTATTCTTTCCATAGATTCCTTAATGCCCAACGCATAGAAAAAACAAATAATATTTTCCATCTCTCTAAAACACATTTACCTGTCTACACAGGTTGTATTCATTGTATCCAAACGCATGTAGAGCATTTCTGTGGCTTGTGCAAGCTGAAGTTTCTTGTTAAGGTTAACACAAAAGCACTACATAAATAAAATGCAATTTCATTCAGTTCTGGAATAGAATAGCAAGAACTGATAGCTCCCTTGGACTATTCCAGCAGCAGAGAAATCACAATGAATCCATAGTGGGGGGAAAAAAAGGAAAACAAGAGGCCAAGAAGTGTCTAATGTTATTTTTCTTCCACTGCAGTGAGACTGTTGGCTCCTAGAGGAAGTCAGAATTCTCTTCACACAAGGGAAACTGCACAGACATAAACAGATAACAAACAAGTATTTCTGTAACCTTCCTTGTACCTTCACACGCTGCTGTTGATACTCACTCACAAACAACCTTCGATCATCACTGAAATTCAAGGAACTGTGTCTATACTGGCTTCACCAAATACAGGTTTTATTCTTTTTACAGCATCCCTATTAACATTAAACGCCTTTTGCATAGAGATCCCCACAATTCTAGGAACACTTCAAGTGCTGATCACTGATATTATGATTTTCAAACAGTGTGCCATTGCGGTCGAGAAGACTAAAGGTATCCTGGGGTGCACTTAAACGAGTGTGGTTAGCATGCTGAGGGAGGTGATCCTTCCCTTTCCTCCCCTGGTGAGGCCACATCTGGAGTAATGCATCCAGTTCTGGGCTCTCCAGTTCAAGGAAGACAGGGATCTTCTAGAGGGGGTCCAGCACAGGGCCACAAAGACAACTAGGGACACAGAGCACCTCCCGTCTGAGGAAAGGTTGAGAGACATGGGGCTGTTTAGCCTGGATGAGAGAAGTCTGAAGTGATCTTGTCAGTGCTTGTAACTACCTAAAAGATGGATGTTGAGTGGGTGGGGCTAGGCTCTTGTCATGTCAGTGGACACTACTGAAAAGGGGCAATGGGCACAAATGGGAACTCAAGTAATTCCACCTGATGAAAAACTTCTTTACTGTGATGCTAACAGAGCAATGGAACAGGCTGACCAGAGAGACTGTGAATTATCCTTCTCTGGAGACATTCAAAACCTGCCTGGGTGCCTTCCTTTGCAAACTGCTGAATGAAATGTGCTTTAGAGTGTGGTTGGACTAGATGATCTCCAGAGGTCCCTTCCAACACCTACAATTCCATGATTCTACAATGACATCATGATATATATTGAAAATTTGTGAATGAAGCTACCAGTAGATGGGCATCTGTTCTCAGTCTGTAGTTTGATGTGAAATGATGAGTTAACATGATCCAATACTGCAACAGAACAGGAACAATTCAATAGACAGAATTAACTGACAGTCATGCCTTCTTCCACATCATTTAACTACTCTACTTGAGCTGACAGACTATTACTGACATTCTGAATGCTTTCAGTGAGAGCACTTGAGTGAGAACTTGAGCAGGTCTATTTAAATCACCTGCTACGCTCACTGTTCTTAGAAGCATACATTACATTTGTCCCTTCCTTTCCTTCTCAGCCTTCAATATGCAATCAAACCACACATTATACAGTCCTAACAGGACACTAGAACAGCATTTCTTTGGAATGTGAGAGTGAGTACCAGAGTAAAGTCCAGAAACCTGAGGAGTCTTGCCCAGACAACACGACTAGACCCCTACTACATGGGTAGTGTTGTTATTTCATGTAAGTATTACAAACAAAGCTTTATATTGCAGCTGTAAAATAGATTACTGACGGTATTTATTGCTATTTCTTCACCTACAGAAGAAGTGACATAAAGACTCCAGTTAAAAAATGCTTGCCAGAAACAAAGAAAGGATACAACTTGTGGTAAAGAACCAGGCTGAAGTTTGCACAGTTCAATTAGGAGTGTTGTGTACATGACCTCGATGTGTGGTGGAGAAGGAAGTTGAAACAACTCTGCAAAAATTACCTGTAGGAGCAGAAGGAATAGAATCAAAGCACAGTTAGATAGGTCCTACAAAACCCTCAGGTTCAGAACAGCAACATCAATCTTAAACAAGTACATACCCAAATAGGCTGATATTATTCTCTCAAGCACAAGTTCTAGGATAAAAAGGTGAAGCTTATAAAGACAGTGATAACTCTACATCATACTAAAACCACCCTCATCATTTTGTACTCACATAACATAGTCACAGCGTCAAACATGTTACATCTAGGAAAGTGAATACACCTATATTATGCCCTACTGCAGCATTATCAAATGTTGGTAAAACAAAGCTGAATGATCTGATTCTATTAAACAATAAACATATTCAGCAAAAGTTAAACATAGGAAAGAAGTTTTACATGAAAATTAGACTGTACTTTTTCAAAGTACACTCTTTTCTCTTACACAAAATCATAAATGAATAAAGCCATGACCTGCAACAGAAAATAATAATCACCATTCCACATGACAAAAATGCATGCTCTGCACCCTCTTGGCTGAGGATCCTTTTAAAACTAAAAATCTTGCAGCCAGCATTCGTTTTTTTTTTCCTAGTTTGCTCATAGTAGTATGTCTATCTTTAAAGGCTATGAAGAAGTCATCACTGTGCAACATTCATATCTGAGTTTCTGGTTAGTCTGCATGCCAGTCTCAACTAGGTTTAAATTACATCACAGGAATTGTGAACCATTCATTACAGTTGGTAATTTTTCTCAACGACAACCTTAAACTTCTGAATAAACACAGAAAAATTAAAGCTTAAACTAGTAAGCAGTAGATAATATTCTTACCAGTTTAAGAAACCATTGTCCATTTACAGGTTTCACAAACATCACATGAAAACATATTGATTAGAAAATGCTATACTCTGAGGACAGACATGCAGCCCTAACAAGACTATAAGAAGCTGAAGAACTTCTCCATGGAAAAAGCTGCCAGGTCTGACAAAGATGGAGGACTACTATCCACTCCTGCTCTTTCAAGACAGGTTACGTGAGTAACCCACAAGGAAATTACAAAAAAAAAAAAATTACAAGATTCTCCCTTGGGATATGGGAGTATCAGGAACATGTAGAATATCAGTAATACAGGTTTTTCCTGCTGGAGACTGGGACCCACTTAAGATGCAGCAAAAGGACCACTTCAATGACTGGCTGCACAGGTGGTGTCACACTTAGGGTTATGGATTCTATGATTCCAGACACACATTCAAGAGGCTGGGCAGGCTTACATTGGATGGGATGCAACTGTTGGGATGGGGCAACAATTTAATGAGAATCAAGCTGGCTGGGCTGACTAACAGAACTTTAAATAAGATCTGATGGAGGAAGGGCTTGTACTTTTAAGTGAGAGAAGAAAACACCATCACTTAAGAAGCAGCAAAGAAAAACCTCAGATTTGTCTCAGAGGGCTCTTACAAGAAGGTAACATGGCCAGAAGCCTGCATGAAATGCCTCTGCATCAGTGCATGCAGCATGGGAAATAAGCAGGAGGAGATGGATGCCATGGTGCTTACAAAGCTATGATGCAATTGCTGTCACAGGAACGTAGTGAGACAAGTCACAACAATAGAAACGCTTTGATTGAGGGCTACAAGGTTTTTAGAAGACAGGCAAGAAAGAAGGGGCAGAGGAGCTGTTCCATACTCTTCATTAGGGGATGAAGCATTACTGGACCTGGTGCTTCCCAATGCAAATGAAATCATGGATAGAGGTTAAGACTGAAGGCAGTGTGGGCTGTAGAAACCATGTCCTGGTTGAGTTTGTGATTTTAAGGAAGATGGGCCTAGCACCAAGCAAAGTTAGGACCCTGAAATTCAGGAGAGTGACATCTCACCTGTTTAAAGAATTATTGGATGGGATCCCCAGAAAGCTGTTGTTATGGACAAAGGAAGGCAATGGAGCTGGCAACTTTAAAGACATCCTTCTGAGAGCACAAGAATTCTCCAGCCTCAGCATGAGAAATCAAGCAGAGAAGGCAGGAAACTGGCATAGCTCAACAAGGGATGGAGTGTATCCTTAATAAGTTTGCAGATGACCAAGTTGGGAGGGAGTGTTGACCTGCCTGAGAGTTACAGAGGGACCTGGATAGACTGGATCGATGGGCCAAGGTAAACTGNTTACAAAGCTATGATGCAATTGCTGTCACAGGAACGTAGTGAGACAAGTCACAACAATAGAAACGCTTTGATTGAGGGCTACAAGGTTTTTAGAAGACAGGCAAGAAAGAAGGGGCAGAGGAGCTGTTCCATACTCTTCATTAGGGGATGAAGCATTACTGGACCTGGTGCTTCCCAATGCAAATGAAATCATGGATAGAGGTTAAGACTGAAGGCAGTGTGGGCTGTAGAAACCATGTCCTGGTTGAGTTTGTGATTTTAAGGAAGATGGGCCTAGCACCAAGCAAAGTTAGGACCCTGAAATTCAGGAGAGTGACATCTCACCTGTTTAAAGAATTATTGGATGGGATCCCCAGAAAGCTGTTGTTATGGACAAAGGAAGGCAATGGAGCTGGCAACTTTAAAGACATCCTTCTGAGAGCACAAGAATTCTCCAGCCTCAGCATGAGAAATCAAGCAGAGAAGGCAGGAAACTGGCATAGCTCAACAAGGGATGGAGTGTATCCTTAATAAGTTTGCAGATGACCAAGTTGGGAGGGAGTGTTGACCTGCCTGAGAGTTACAGAGGGACCTGGATAGACTGGATCGATGGGCCAAGGTAAACTGTATGAGTTTCAATAGGGCCAATGTCAGGCCCTCCATCCTGGTTGCAACAATCCCAGGAAACCCTACAGACTTTGGGAGGAGTGGCTGGAAAGCTGCCTGACAGAAAGGGACCTTGGTCTGTTGATGGACAGTCCGCTGAATATGAGCCAGCAGTGTGCCCAGGTGGCCAAGCAGACCAATGACATCCTGCCAGTATCAGGAATGGTGTGGTGAGTAGGACTACTAAGAATTCCTCCCTCTGTACTCGCACTGGTGAGGCCCCACCCTGAGTACCGTGTTCAGTTTTGGGCACTTCAATACAGAAAGGACACTGAGGTGATGGAGCAGGTCCAAAGAAGGGCAGCAAGGCTTGTGAAGGGCCTGGAGAGTATGCCCTGTGAGGAGTGACTGAAGAAGCTGAGGCTGTTTGTTCTGGGGAAGAGGGCTGAGGGGAGACCTTACTGCAGTGGGAGTGGAGTTGGTCTCTTCTCACTGGTGACAGTGACAGGACAAGTGGAAATAGCTTCAAGTTGCACCAGGGGAGGTTTAGGTTGGATATAAGGAAAAACGTCTGTATAGAAAAGGTTAAGCACTGAAATAGGCTCCTCAGGGAGGTGCTTGAGTCACCATCCCTGAATGTGATTAAAACCTATTTGGATGCGGTGCTCAGGGATGTCATTTAGCAGTGGGTTGTTAGTTAGGTTCAGGTTGGACTGGATGATCACAGAATTGTAGGAGCTGGAAGGGACCTCCAAAGATCATCTTGTCCAAGCCCTCTGAAGGTCTTTTCTAACTTGAGCAATTCTACCATTCTACGATTCTAAGGATCTTGTTATGGTTTTATGATTTCTGTTATATTGTTGATATTCCACATCATAGCATTGTGTGGTGTATTGGGAGTTAAAGAATTAATGCATGGATCATCAATAGTTCTGGGTGTACCTGTCTCAGAAGAGAGGAAGAACTACATTCCCCAGAGGACTTTGCAATGCTTCGCATTTTTACGTATTTCTGCTCAGAGGGAAAGATAAAAACTGTCTGCAGTCACGGGATCATCCCTCTTCCCTTCAGGATTGAGCTCAGCAGTGGGTGTTTGTTGCAGCCGTCCGCCTTCAGTGTTAGCGTAAGGCCTTCGGTTTATCAGACACTCTCTCTTACTCATTTTATTTGATTTATTAGCTTCAGTTCCAATTATATTGTACTAAACTGTGTTATTTTGCTTTCTGATATCGTATTTCGTAAATTAGCTTTCCTCCTCAGATCGTTGCCACTGTTTTGTTCCTAGGCCCATCCCCTTTCTTTTTCCCTTTCCCCCTTCCCCGGGGTGTGGGCCCATGGGTCCCCTGCCTCAATTGTCACGGTACTGGGTCAAACCATCCCGCAAACCGCTGACAGATCTGCTGGTCAAACTGAGGGATGAGGAGGAACCTTCCACACAGGCAGTAGAAGCAGGGATTTGTGGTCTGTGAAGAACACAAGGACACCATCTAGACGTGCTAGGATCAACAATGCTGAAGCACAGCAGGCACAGATCCCCTGGCGAGGGAGGTGAAAAAGAACAAGGATTCTACAGGTATGCTGGTCAGAAGAGGCAGGCCAAAAAGTGTATAATCACTGATAAATGAGATGGGAGAACTGGCAACAACAGACACAGAGAAGGCTGTAGTGCTCAGCAAGTTCTTTGTCTCAGTTCTTCACTGACAGTCACACTTCCCACATCTCTCAAGTCTCTGATCCTCTAGATTGGGTTGCGGGAGTAAAATCATTCCCACTAAAAGCAAAATGCAAATCTGAGGCCACTTTATGAGACTTAAAGTGTACAAGTCTGCAGTGCTGAGCAACATACACCCCAGAGTCCTAAAGGAACTGGTTGATGTGTTGCCATGCCGCTTTCCATCATATTTGAGAAGTCATGGCTGTCAGGGAGAGTCCCCAGTGACTGGAGAAAGGGAAACATTGCTCCCATTTTTAAGGCAGAAGAGAAGACCCTGTAAAATCAAGGAACAGATCCTCCTGGAAGCTAATGTTAAGATGCTTGAAAGACAAGGAGATGATATGAGACAGAAACCACAGCTTCACCAAGGGCTGACAGTGCCTGACCAATCTGGTGACCTTCTATAATGGAGTGACAGCATCAGTGGACAATGGAAAGGCAAGTGAAGTTATCTACCTAGACTTCTGCAAGGCCTCTGACATGTTCATAGAATCATTCAGGTTGGAAAAGACTTTTAAAATGCTCAACTACAATCATCAACCAACCACCACGTCTACTAAATGATGTCCCTCAATGTCACATCTACACATTTCTTGAAAACCTCCAGGGATGGTGACTCCACCACTTCTCTGAGCAGCTCGTTCCGATGCCTAACCATCCTTTCTCAGGAAAGATTTTTCTTAATATCCAACCTGAACCTCCTCTGGTGCAACAAAACACCACATCCTTATCACTGAATTAGAGAGATACAGATTTTAAGGGTGGATAAAGAAGCAGTTGGGCCAGAAGTAGAAGTAGAAGCCAGAGGGTTGTGCTCAGCAGCTTTACATCCATGTATAGGCTGGTGACTGACTGCAGTCCCATGATGGACCCCTGGGGGACACATTTTCTAAATCATTGATAAAGATGTTGAAGAAGTGAGAGCCCTGCCACACACAGTTCCTCAAGATACAGAAGGCCACTGAAGATACGTTGATGTTAAGATAGAAAATTACTGCCAGTATTAAGATTTCTTCCTTATGAAATCAAAATTACAAAAAGAGCAGCCTGACCATAAGTAACACAACCACATTTAGAATATTTGTCATTTTGGTGGTAGCAGGAATTCTCAATCCCATCCTTATTAAATCTTCTATGTAAGATATTCATTGTTATAATTAACTACAAAATTTCTGCTTATAGTTAGTTCTTCATAAAGCCTTCTGATGACAAGTTGCCACTGTTGCTGAAATCTGTTAATTCCTTTCAACTCTGAACGACGCTGAGCAAAGTTTTAAACAGCTCTGCATCCTGAAAACAGACTCCTGAAAGTAGGCAGCAAGTGAAAATCCGTACTGTTTTTCTGAAACATCCTCTAAAACGAAAGGAGCCCTAAAGAAAGCAAGCCACTATTTCACCTCAAGCTTTTTTCAGGACCAGGACAACACAATCAATTTGAGTAACAAACACCACTCTCCCCTCCCCACGAAGTAACAACAAAAAGAAAAGAACTACTAATTGTTTTGTACATACCTTAACTTGCCTATTAAAGCATTGGGTTGACTTCCAAATCAAACTAATTTAACTGAACTACCACTAAGCTAATTGGAACTTCTTTTTAGCGAAAAAAGAGCCACAAGAGATAACAAAATTCATACCTCTACTATGTGATAGTTCAAGGGTATCTTGTTATTTCCTGGATAGCTCAACAGCTGGGCAGCACTGCAAAAGCACGGAAAATTTAGTTCACAGTGTAACGCAGCAAACATAATGTAAAGATTAGCTAACAAAATTACAGGAAATGTTTAATTTTGGGCAGGAATTCACACAAAAATCAGCACACACCAATCAACAGCCCTTCCAAAGACTGCCCCTAGCTGCACATGACACAATCAGTATAAGGTCCCACCAGCGCAGCCCAAACTTAAGATCTGTAAGGATATATTTTCTCATCCTCTCTTTATTTGAATTTTATACTGTTAAACAATGTAGTTTCACAATCATCTGCAATTCTGGGATACGTATATGAAGAGGAAAAAAAACCCCAAACTTTAACAGACATTCAGAATGACTCAGAAGCACAATAAAGCTAACTGGTTATATATGAAACTTCTAGTCTTCAAATGGTTCCTCTTTTAAATAGCTAATTATCTATCATTTCATAGCAAACTACTGATAATTTCTTGATTTCATTTTTACCTCTAGCAAACCTTAAATCTTCCTCTTTTACTTTGTCAGAGGAATAACAGACTACTCCAGTAACTGCAAAAACCCTGACTCAAGATAACCAGAAAATTACAAGCAAATAACTTCACCAAATACTATCAAACACTGGTTCTGACCATTTTTACATACTGTACCAAGTTTAGTGGCTTCACACAGAGGTATGACACAGACTATCACCCATGGCTAACAACCTTGGTTATTGATGACCCACATCAAACTTTCCCCAAGCAGAAAGGAAGAAATAGGGTTTGACTGGTTCCCAGCACTTCTAAATTCAAACAAAAGAAATTTGCCAGCCCTGTAACAACTGCTCAGAGTTATCTCTCCCATGTGATCCCAAAAATAAGACTGCAACAAGGAATAGGTTGCAAAAGCACATTCATGAATACCAGCCACAGATAAACTAACTCAAGGTTTTCACTGCACCCCAGCAAATCAGCTTCTCTAAAATTCCAGGAAGCATCATACAGCCACACTCTCCATAAGGCTTCTTCCATAAGGAGCATGAAAAGCTAGGCATATCTGCATCAACTTTTGCAGCATGTTCTTTATTATCAACAAACTCCCTTACCAAGGGGTCACAGTCACTTCCAACCCCGGGATCATATGGACCCTTCACTACTACAGCCCCACAGTACTCCAGCTAGCAGTTTCAAAACAGATAACTGTAGTGAAACAAGTTCAATAAATGCTCTAGGAAATGTTTAATCTCAAGTTCTAGCTTAACCAGTCCAGGACTCTCCATATCCCTGATGCTACTGAAGCCATGTTCTTATATAAAAAGCGCTTGGGCTCCATAATGCAAAGCTCTTCCTACCAAGTTTTTCTCTCTTTCCAGTGGGATTTGATGATGCAATGAAGGTTCTCTTCTATTACAAATCGTTCAACAGAGTGGCTGCCAGGCATGACAGGGCCCTAGTTAAAAAAAAAAAACAAAAAGTGAGGACTCATGAAAAACTACTGCAGTGCTACTGCAGTTAGCAATTTATAGAACAAACATGGCGAGCACTCAACAATCCCACTGAGAAGCTGGTGTGACTCAGTTCCATGCACACCCAAGACCTGTATTTAAAACAAAACGAATACAAGGATTCATTACAGAGGAGAACAAAATGAGAGAAAATAATTACAAGTTCATGAAGCATCCAGTTCCTCTTTTGGTCTGTACAGAAATCAGGCGGTCTACTAAAATGCTGCTCAGAAAAACTCTTGAATAAGGATATGATAGAAAAGGTCAGAGTGGAGAGAACAAAGTCACGATCTCATTGACTGCAAAATTCACTGAGCAATAAATTAAGGGAGTAGATTGAAAGCAAAGGGACTTACAAAAGTACCAGGGGAAAGCAATACATATTATTTCCTATTTCTACACAGTTTTATCTACGCACATGCTGCAGATGTGCTGGAAGTAGTCTACGTGGGCTAGATGGACCTTCAACCTAGACCAATGAATCAACTTTTTTCTCCCATAATTTGCATGATCTAGTTTTAAGAAGTACACAGTACTTCATAAATATTGCAACAAATACCTTGTCAGAAAAAAAGATCAAAATCACCAACTTTAAAGAAAGAAATGCTGCTCCTGCGAATGCTGTACTAGAGACATAAGAGAATTTATTCAACACTGTCATTCTGAATCAAAGCATCACTTCCCAAATTCTGCTCCTCATAGACTTCCTTTGCACAGTAACTTGATCATCCAGTTCACTTCTACAGTATAATTACTGCTGATATTCAAACCACTAACTATCCTGGCAGAAAGGACATCACACTTTGACCTGGGCTGTACCACGACACTACCTGTAAAATCAGCTCACCCTCCCTGCAGGGGTCACGTACCTCAGGGTCATCAGTGTAGTCAAACATCCTAAAAATAACCCTTGGCATAGGATATACTGAGTCTTCAGTGTGAGGCGGAGGAGTGAACGGGGGCAGATTGTGTTGTAGCGCTTCACAAAGAATGCTATCAAAAGCCAGGTAGGGCCTCAGAATGTGTCGTTCTTGCCAACGGTCTTTTTTCAACTTCTGAATCTGAGACCAGAGGCAGTCTAAATACTGAAGGGAAAAACAGTGAGAAACAAAATGTTACAAGAAACATCATCTGACAACAGGTAAATCTTGTAACAAAACTTGCAGCTCATGGAGCAATCAGAAATGTATGTCTTGACAGCCACCCTTTGAACACATCAGCAAGACTACAGTCATTTCAGTCAGTGTTCACAAGTGGTATTAGAAGAGAGGTAGTATCAATACTAAAAGTGAAGAGACATCCTGGAAAACCACCATGTTGCTCGAAACTACCAGCTGCTGCATATTCAAGAAAAATACAATAGTACCAAATATTAAATATCTTTCCTATGATTTTCAAATTGATTGCAAGCTCCTTAGAAATGGCACAAACAGCTACTTGTACAACTACCAACAGGATTACTTTGTTTATTACTTTTAAAAGCAGGTTCAAGAACCCTGGAGGCCACAAACTCTAGCTATCTGCCTGTGGCCTTACTGAATGCAAGTTTCAAGGTACAGCTGATGAAATAGCTCCACATGGCAGTCATTGCATCACATTATGAAATGGGAAAAAATATAATAACGACTACTACCTGACATGAAAGTACCATTTAAGGTACTCTGGAAAACACAAGGGCTAAATAAACGCACTCCGCTAACCTCTTTTTTACTGAACTAAGTCAGAAAATAGGTATTGAGCAGGGAGGATACTCATAGTGATGAATGACCACCCATCATCAGAAATGCCATTTATTCAAATTGAGATTAACAAGACAGTTGTTAAGACCAGGAATTTAAAAACAGTCATACAATTTAATCAGAACAGTGAAGAATGTACAAAAACTTACTAGTCAAACAATTCCCAGAAGAACAATTTAATTTTTATCACACTTTCCAAACAAGTTTGTTCTTACAACTGAGGGAGGAGGAAGAAAAACAAAAGCAAATAAAAACAGTCAGAGAAGGTAAACTCTACCCCAGGCTAGACAGATCCCCAGAAGACAGAAATGAGAAGGTGTCTGAGAGACAATTTCAGACCATAGCAGCTCCAGTGCTTTTTCAGCTGATAGGGATCTCCATGAGAAAAGTTGTTGCAGGTGTGGTGTGTGTGGACATTGTGAGAATGTGTGATGGAGGTCCAAGAGAACAGGGCTTTGCAAGCATGGCCATTGCAGCTTACTCACTAACAGGATAACGTAGTATTTTTACTTTAATTGTGAAAGATGGCACAGAAGCTGCTGAGTACAGTTTCTGTACATTCGTTTGGCACTTCCAGTGCTGAAAAAGCAAAGCCACTTGAAAGGTTCCTTCCTAGCAAACAGTAGGAAGTAAAACTGGAGTAATCATGGAGTAAGAAATTACACTCTGCTTTTCACAGAAGTAGCAGTAAGCCCTGTATTTGCAGTTCCAAAAATGTTGCTGCAGCTCACAACCATTCTTCATTTAATAACATCTCCTCATGGACTTGTGGGCAAACTAGAAAATGCTTTTCTACTCACCCCATAAAACGTTACAATTTAGGTCAAAGCAGACAAGAATTCCTTAAATAGAACGTTAGAAATAATGACAAACAGGAGACAATTTATAGCACTAAAACTTTCAGAGGTACCTCTTAATTTTGTAGTTGTGATGAAAGCACAGTTCAGACAATAGTTTTTCAAACTTTCTCAAATAATATAATACAGAAACCACTCACCTCTTCCTGTGGATGTGGTTTATCAGCAGTCCAAACTTGTAACATTGGTACATGAATCTTCTGGCGGCGTNAAAAGAACACTAATCAAAGCTATTGTTATCCAGAATAAGTATCTAAAATAATATTTTACAACTTACTTCAGATAGCTTTCTGTCTGAGATAAGAGACGATCCATCTCAGCATCCTTTTTCTCATACAATTCCTTTCCAACCCAAGGCAAAGATGACAGAAATGCAAACATATACCAGTCACAACGTACCTAAAGGAAAGAAATATTCTGAAACTTAAGCATACAACTAAGCTCCAGAAGATTTCATACATACTTCCATTTTAATTTAAACTACTGTTTTATGACGACACAAAGATCAGCAGCTAAACACTGGACTGGCAAGCCATGAGAAAAAAAAAAAAACCTGTTTGAAATGCACAATTTTTAACTTGAATTATGACAATCAGACTTGAAAACAATTACTTTCACAGTCTTTCTGCTGATCATCTTTACATTTTGAGTGTAAACAAACCTGGCAGAACAAGCCAGGCTCTATGCAGTTGCCAAGGTAAAGTAAGATTAATTCAATGCAGACACTTCACTACAGTGGCCCACACTTTCTTACTGTACACAAGTATTTCCTAATCGTCAGGAGCCACTTTCACTCATATCAAGGAACACACAGATGACAGTCCATTTAGGCTGCTGTCTCTAAAACCTTCCAAACCAAATCAAAGTATAAAAGCTATGGTAAAGTAACGGTGCCTGTGAAAACAGCCCTGGAGAAGCCTACAGATCTTTGGCTTACTTGTGGTACGTCTTCCTCCTGCGTCACACTCACAAAGTTCTCAAACATAGCTACCATCGAAGGTGCAGCTATTACATGACAATTCACAAGATCAGACAGAAAACGAACCTANGTTGTATGAAAAAAAAAAAAAAAAAAAAAGAAGAGTTGTAATTATAATCTCTGTTATCATATCCTGAGAGCAATGTTAACTTGAATCAACTAAAGAAAATCTAGTCTCATTGCAAGCTTTCAGTATTCACAGCAGTTGCTGCTACAGCTCTCCCAGCACAAGCTGGACAGGACCATCACCATACCCTTGCACTAGATAATGCAAATTACCTTTTCANCAATTTTTAACTTGAATTATGACAATCAGACTTGAAAACAATTACTTTCACAGTCTTTCTGCTGATCATCTTTACATTTTGAGTGTAAACAAACCTGGCAGAACAAGCCAGGCTCTATGCAGTTGCCAAGGTAAAGTAAGATTAATTCAATGCAGACACTTCACTACAGTGGCCCACACTTTCTTACTGTACACAAGTATTTCCTAATCGTCAGGAGCCACTTTCACTCATATCAAGGAACACACAGATGACAGTCCATTTAGGCTGCTGTCTCTAAAACCTTCCAAACCAAATCAAAGTATAAAAGCTATGGTAAAGTAACGGTGCCTGTGAAAACAGCCCTGGAGAAGCCTACAGATCTTTGGCTTACTTGTGGTACGTCTTCCTCCTGCGTCACACTCACAAAGTTCTCAAACATAGCTACCATCGAAGGTGCAGCTATTACATGACAATTCACAAGATCAGACAGAAAACGAACCTAAAAAAAAGTACAAAGAAAGTGTTTACAATTAGTGTATTTTAGCTCACTGTCCTAGATAAGCATTACTTGGACATCCACAACCAAGTATGTGGGTAATCACTCAGTACTAGGAAGGCAGAAATACTGCATGCTGGACAGGCACATCTGGTAACCACAAGAAGCAAGTAACATAAGCACAGTCAAACATTTCGCCCACTGTAATGTCCATAAGATCCATAACGTCTGTAACAGCTGCAATAATTTTGAAGTTACAATTCCTAATTATGGCAGGATGGGACATAGGAATATGCATTTAAAGGCATGCAAACATGCTACAGAACATCCACGATCACACTTTCTCTGGAAAAAGACCACTAAAATTACAGAATTGGTAAAAAAAAAAAAAAAGAAAAAAGCCTTCTTAAATGATGAAGATGGACTGATCAGTTTCTTCCTGAGTCCAGAGGTGTACCAGAAATAGCAGAAGTGAATCTGTATACCATACAGTCTCTCACACACAAGAGATTTCTGTAGTTATTTGTTCTTAAATACAGATCGCTACACAGAGGGAGCCTGCACAAAAGCTGACTGCACTGTCCCACAAAGGTGACAAAGGCTGGGAATCAGTCTTTGGAACAAAAATATTCTCCATGGCAGGAATGCATTATGGATTTGGTGGCATACTAGCAAGAAATCCAGACTGACATAAATGTGGGGTACTGCAGTGCTACAAGTTACACTGGGAACTGTCTTCTACTCTTCTTTCCTCAATTATTAATCTTCTGATTGTTCTGTATCCTGTCTTGGTGTAACTCATAGTATTGCCACAATCTCAAGAAACAGTTAAATTCTAACATTGACAACCTTACTTTTTTATTTTTTTAAGGCTTATTTTTTCCTAAGGATATACTCACACACAGAAGTCTAAAAAAAGAAAAAGAAATAAAAAAATAAATAACCCAGCAAAATACACCAAAGAACATTTTTTTCATGAAGGGTTATCATTAGAAAGAAATAAATCTGAGCTAAGCACAGTGCAGTGCTCAAAGAATAACCGCAACAGAGAGAAGCATTCAATTTTTACTTTCCTAATATTAATTGCAAAGAACAGTCTTTGACATGCCCCTGACAAAGCTGAGAATAGCCTTCCACAGCCACCCTCTTAATCGTTATTCTCTCACAAGTCATTTGTGAGTGAGCACAACCAGAGGTGAAGGTGAAAACAAAGGACAGCACGTTCAACAGTATAATGAGAATGTTACTACCATACAGGTCCCACTGCAAAACAGCAGTCACTTGACAAGGTGCACTGATATACCAGAAACGCATTTTCACCTATGGGGTTTACATTAGGCAGGGTAGCTTGCAACTGGACTTCTTACTTATGAGACCTCCAAAGCCTTAGTAATTTTTTATAAACTTCAACTTACAAGCAGTGAGAGCTGAACAAGTGGTTTCAGAGAAAGCACTAAAAATTGTCTGCTTGGTGACTGCTCCTCTTTGGGGGACAAATAACACAGTCCAGCCATGAAACTGCTGTTAAGACTGAGCCTTTTTTTCCCCCTCCAAAAAGAGCCAAAAGAGTAAGGTATACAAAATAACCAAGTAAAGCATGACATTCATCCACGTTTTGCATTTCACTGCAGAAAAGGTTGGGGATAGTAGAATGACCTCCCGTGGCTGCAAGTTAATTTCCAACTGAGAAAATAAACATTTGGAACTGTGATGTTATTCTTCTCCCCCTGAGAAGGACGTACTCCTCACATAACGTGCTTCATTTCAATACATCTACATAACACCACACCACACACTGATGTACTGTAAAGACCATAACACGTACAGAAAGACCAAGCTCTTGTGGAATAAGAAAGGCGAAAGGGAGGTGAGGAAAAATGTCTAACACAAAGAGACACTTACCAAATGCACAGCCTCATTGTACATATTGACTTTCAGACACTCCTTAAGCTGACGAATCATGGCTTCTACAAATTCCCCACCAAAGTTGTAGTTCCTGGCATTCAGCAACCCAACTAGTGTTGTGTAAACAGTAAGCTTTTCTGGTAACAGACGTGCACTGACACAGAAAAAGAAACACAGTGTTAGCAGCTTATTCATCGTATGCCAACTGGCAACAGTATAGCAGCTCAGACCCTGCTTGTAGTAAGTTAAACTTGTTATGTGCAGAAGTAACAAAAAGCGCTAGCATGATCTTTAGTTGTGTCCCGTGGTCAATACTCCACAGATGTTTTTTTGAGGGGTGGAGCGATTACATTTAGAAAAGCAGTTATCACTTGCAACTACATTTAAGTTATCTGCTTTTTATTTATATCTAACTGCTAAGTATTCTGGAGCTCTGGCCAAGTAACATAATATAATTTATCCAAACATGCAAAACAGTCTTTTAAATTCATAATTTAGATGTAAACAGCAAGACTACATGAGATTTACACATTTTACACCATTAAGTTTGAGTCAAAGCAATTGATTAAGGGAAGGCACAGGGAAGAAACAGAAAATGCTGGATTCTACTCTAAATAATTAGTTTACTTCAATTTCTTTTTAATATCTGTACACTAACTCTATGTTTTCAAATACACCTTAGTACTATAGGAAAAAAATGGCATTATTATATCAACAAACATTTCTGCACAACAGATTTAAAACATGCAATGTTATAGCACAAACTGCTGGAAAATTTTCCAGCTTCACTTCTTTTGTGCTGCTCTCATGCACTGTAGCAGCACCTTCCACAGGTCCATCTCCATGCAGGGCTCATCTGCTTCTGTTGCTCACTATGGAGAAATGGAGTACTGCCATTAGCCCCCTGTACTCCCAAGAATAGGCTCATTAATCAGGAGCACCACATGGTCAGAGCAGAGGAATAGGCCACAGGAAAGCATCACAGACAATAGGTATTGGCACCCTACAGCTTCAATACCTCTGTTTCTTTGGGAAGCACAGTGTTATCCAGTATTGAACTTTTGTTGCTGCTAGGGAACCTGATTTTCTTCTGCTTGAAGCCCTATGCATTTCAAGTATGCATTTCAAGTTAACACACTGTAAGGAAATCTTTTCCTTAAATTACACCCAGTGGTCAGTGAGTTCATCCTTTCTATTTCTTCTGCTTATAGGAAAGCCAACACAACATAGTAACAGTATTCAAGAACTAAATACCATCGCAGATGCTCAATTTGCCATAAACACTTCAACTTACACACCCAACACAAAGAAATCAAGCAACCCTCAGTCCCCTTGATATTCCACATACGTACACAGTACACAGAATTCTTAGTATCTTGCTTTTGTAATTTGGTAGATCAGCTTCCAACACACCAGCTAGGCCCTCCAAGTTGCTTTCCAGGGATGAATTACTCTAAGGAAGGCAAAAAAAAAAAAAA